>SNQJ01S0158756.1:0-21957 GCA_010110895.2 Picea sitchensis
CAAGTAATGATAATCTAGGAGGCTTATGTGATAGTTGGGCCAAAGAGCCTAGGATGCTAAGGCCAGGAGCCTGTTTTGTATATGTAAATATTCAAATCATTAATATTAAAAGAATCACTCTGTGTATACCAACCATGATGAAAATGTATGGGGGACTAGGCTCCACTAGGCTGGGTAAGGGAGGGGCCTGAGAGGCTAGAAAAAGGGGCTAAGATTAAGAGCTTAAATATAAGAGAATAATATATATTATTCTTCCAAATTTTGTGAGGAGGATATGAATTTATCCTAAGTTCCTTTGGGAAAAGGGAACGACTTTCAAATGGAGAGGAACATGCTTTATGTGCCATGTGTCATCTCAAGAACATGCAAATATATGTGGGGATTTTGACTATTTCAGGGGATCCTTTTTTCATTCCTTCCACTCACACACACAACGAGAAGGAAAGTAGTAAAACCTGGAATGCCATTGTTGAACCGTCAACCATTCTGAACCTCTGCAATGATCCCGAACTCATATCTTTGTTGAACCTATACCATGTGGGTTGATTGTGTTTCATTCTCACCATTTTGGCTCTCTCACGATTTGGGAGAGGGACCATTGTTTTCCATTATTCCTCACTAGTGCACTCATGAACCATGACACCCTTCTCTAGTTCACACACGCATTGAACAAGCACACGACCAAAGCCATTTCCACCATTCTTAAACCCCTTCCATTGTGAACCTATGGAATTGTTGAGTCGTATCTTGTCTTAACCGATTTTGATGTTATGGTTTGAGGAGGCGGGTTGTGAGGCCTGTGGTTGAAGAAGTAGGTTGTCAGGCCTCTGAGATACTATCTCCAAGAGAGAGAGTTTTCTAAGGAAGTGATTTCTCCTGGAGGGATTCCAATAGAAGCTATAGAGCTCTGTGAATTCATGTTCGTCTTGTTGCAGAAGCCTTGGAAGGGAGGTGGACCAGTTGATGGACTATGTTAAAGTGAAGGTGTATACTCCTATGGTGGGACATGCATGTGGGGAATGAGAGTCTGTGAGCAGTGGGCGTAAGTGGCTCCTTGGAGGAAATCCTTCCTGTATACTGGTGCAACTACCTGTTGTCCTTGCCTAGCCTAGGAATCCCTTTCCTAGTGGGGTTTAGTCCTAGATCGGGGGTGACCCACTGCTGAGAGTGATGAGAAACGTGGTCTAAGGATGAGAGGTTCATGGAAGGTCTGCATGTAGTCAGTGAAAAAAAATTAACAGATAAGTACCATTTCCATGTTTGGTTACATGTTGTGTATTTATATATGTTGTTATGTTTATGGGATTTTCTTGTGAATAGTGCATGTATGTTGTTACCTTTAATTTCTACATTATGGTGTGTGATAGAAACATGTAAATAATCTATTATATTTATATGTATTATTTATTCCATAAAGTTTAATTGAGGCATAGTCCAGTAGCCCTCTAAGGCTAGAATTACATTCTAGTTTCAGACTAGTTTGGTTTTGGAGAAGTGGTGTTTTCCCCAGCAAGGGTGGTTGGGGAACCTTACACACATGATGAATGATGAATACATTCCTTTGGAGGCCTATAAGAAACCATGGAGGACCTCACCTATCCCATACCACCCAAACAACTTGGGTGAGTCCAAAACGTCACCTTTGAGGGCTTGACGTCATATTAGGCCTAGGGTCTCATGGTGATTGAGGACACTTGGCACATTTTGGAGGAAATAAACCTTGGATCATGGAAGACAAGCATGGATTGAATACCATTGGCCTTTGGAGGCCCGACGTTTCCTTCTCCAACTCAATGAATTGACCAAAAGTGCCAAATGTTTCCCAAGAAGGGGGTGACATCATGTTTTTAGGGTTTCTCTTATGTGAAAAGTATGAATTAAATAATAATATTTTTTTACAGGGGAAAGATAATGGCTTTTGACCCCTTATATTTTGTTTTACCCTAATTTATGTAAACACAATATTTTTTAAAGGATTTTTATAAATAGAGATCATTTTTATCTCATTTTCATCATAACTCTCCCATTGTGAGAAGATTCCTAGCTGAAATTTGCACCCACTTTGGGAAATATGTATGTCTTGTGCTCTTGTTATGGTTTATTTTGGATATTGTTGGAAGTAGTGTGCCACCTCTCTTGGAGCTATTATTTTGTATTTGTGGTGGATTATGTTGGTAAAATAAGTTTTATGTTGTTGTTGCTTGGAATAGGTAAGGAATCTATCTTATTGTTCCTTCAGTGCTTGGTTACAAGTGCAATTTTCTAGAATTGTTGGGGAGTATAATTGTTTACAACCCCACCATATCCTTCATTATTTTCTTGGAATAATTTGTTTCATAAGGTTTTACTAGGATAAGTAAAAGGGTTTACACCCTCCTAGTACTTCCTAGTTACCATTGCTTTCCTTGTGGAGAGAAAGGGTTTACACCCCTAAGAAGATATCATTGATAATTTAATATTTATTTGAATCCATAACCCAACATCTAAATGAAATAATATAATTGCAATGGAGAAGTAAAATCTTGCATTGGTTAACGTGAAAACTCAGGATTTTGAGATTGTCTAAATTGGAATCAGTTCTATGCTCTACATGCTTGGTTGAGCCACTAGGGAAACTCATTTTGCTAAGTTATTATTGATTATTTTATAACATTTAATATACAACCATTACATATGCACGAACACTAAAACAAATCTCATAATTACTCACAAATCAACCGTCAGAAGTTGCTAAACGTTTTCCCCTATCCTCTACTAGTATCAACACACGTTTTGGGTGGATTGTTGGCCAGTTTTGGTGGTTGATTTATTTATTGTAACAACTTGTTTGATACAACTATAAGGCTGATAATGATCTCTCCAGTTCTTGTTTATAATAGACTTATCTTGTTTCTAAATTCTCATGCATTATTACTTGAGGTAAACTAGGTATTGCTAGCTAATCTCTTGCATCCTCAACTAGACTTTCAATAATTATTTTGTTGTCGATAGATATCATTTTTTATTTCTACAATTAGCGACAAAAATATTAACTTTATTTTTCAACACAACATTGGGATTGTATCTTTGTTTTCCTTATGTCTTGGGAAGGCACAATCACTTCTTGGAATGTCTTCTATAATGTGGTGCATCTTTAACCATATACAAGACTCTTTTCAAGACTTTTTACTTTCCATAATTGACCTATAGGGGGATACTTCATAATCTCTTCATATTCCATCTTATTTCCCCCAGGGTCACCGGGATTCCCCCTTGAGGTCATTACTTCATCTCTAAATTGACAGGAATACCTACCTAAGGTGAAAGTGGGTAGGTTTTCTCTTATTTTTTTCCATATTGTGGTTTGGGTTGAGATTTTCCCAACCTATAATTGGTGCGATAACATTTTGGTGTCATTGTCAGGGTTTGAAACTCGGTCACTCATGTGATAGGAGAGAATACTCACCACTATACTACAATGAACTTTGGAAATCTATCCCAAATCCTTCCCCCATATTTCCTAGTGACTCCACCTAAAGTAAGTTCCCCTTCTAGATTCGATGAGATCTTCTTGAAGATCATCTAGGGACTCCACCCTCCCAAAAGTCATCTTCTCTTAATATTTTTTCCCTGAGGAGGTTCAAACCTTCTAAGATTTACCGAATATGGATCCCCCTCAACTCTCTCATAGTCAAAACCCTTTTCAATAGTACCCTTCCCCTTGCTCCAATTTGCACCCTTGGGATAAATACCTTTATAAACCCCTGAACATGGCCACCATCCTTGGATACCCCCAACACAATGTCGGAAGAGTCTCACAAATGGTTGTCAAAGTTTCCATGAAATAATGTCACCACTATAGATGATCTTCTCTATGCCATAGTCTGAGACATGGAAAATGCAAATGTGGAACATGAGGATGTAGAAATGAGGTTACTAGCCTCATATTTAGCCGAAGATGCTCATAGATGGTTCAGAGGGATAGTTGACAATCACATCGCATATTATGAGGATATTTCCAAGTTACTCAAGAATAGATGGACTACGAAGAAAAAAATGGGATGTTTGTATCTCAATTCAATCAGATAAAGAAAAAGGAGAATGAGATAGTGAGTGAATTTTACACCAGGTTTTATAGATTGTATAGTCAAATCCTGACAAATATGCATCCTAGAGTTGCAGTTGTTCATCTCCTATATATAATTTTTTTTGATGGGAAATTCCTCTTTATTTTGAAGTTGATGAAGACCCCCACCACCTCCTAGGGTCTGCACGACCTCCTGGTCTAGGATTGTTCAAAATTGAGGCATTGAATTAGCTCTCGAATCCCTGTTGGATCCCCTTTTTATGTTCACAGGCCTTTTAAAAGATTTTGCAGGTCCAATAAAAAACCATGGGTGATTTTATTCTAATCCCCTTTACCTTTAAATTCAATTTAGGTCACTATTCCTCTTGTTTCGGCCAAAATCGCATGTGACTATGGGCTATAACTAGACACCTACCAAAAAACACTACTTCGACGCTTCAGAGTTTCGGGATATAGGAGTTTCAACAACAACTCACTATAAATATTCCACGCATAGAAATGGAGAATTCCCAAACTGCTATGGAGATTGACGACTCACAACACACGCCAAAATCTATGGCTCACATTGGCTCTGGGGCTACAGAATTTGGAGCTTTCCAGTGCTTGACCACCACTTCCTCCCAAATATGTGAATGTTGAAGTAATCAGGATCTATAACTTACCTTCTTCCAACATCTGACGGTTGTAATGGACTTTGAAACTCTGAGCTTCAGTGGTTTTGACTGCTACAACTTACAACACCTCTGAAGTATGAACTGGTGGAGGATATATCCTCTCTCCACCTGTTCCTCCCGGCCAACAATTGAGATCAATTTTGCCTTTGGGAGTTTTCGACTTAAAGCCTTTTTCACCCCTTTTTCCCTGTACTGTCGAATTATGAACTATCAAAAATCTAGTGATGCGTGTCTCTTGGCACCAAGGACTAGGATTTTCTATGGACTTCAAAGATTTGGGGAATTTTCACACTTCTTAAACAACACCTCAATTATTTAGGAGTGCCAAGTCTATGAACTTTATGAACTAGTTCCATGTATCCCAACCCATCGACGTCTAGGATTTCCTCCATTATTCAGAACTTCAAAAAACTTGTGAATTTTCACAACTGTTCTCCCATTCTCTCGGATAGTCAGTCTTCCAAACTTCCCAAATCCACAAACAAGTTTCTTCTTTGACGAATGGTCTAGATTCACTCAGGATCCCAGCACTTCAGAAATCTTATATGCTTTGTGCATAAACACGGGAAATATATGAATTTGCAAAGTCTGGAGGAATCTAAGCATTAAACCCTGCGCTACTTACCTAGATCTGATGATTGTCGATCCTCGCACTCAGATACAACGACTAGGATTTGTTCTCCTCCTCTGCGTGCTCCTTATTTTGTCTAAGGGTTGATCCAATAGCTCGGGTTGAATCTTGCATCTAATAGAATTACTGTTGTAGCTCTTGCTCCACTGTGGCTGTGCTTTCCTTCCAATAAATGTTTTTCCAATATTTTTCAAAGGCTTGGCCTTTGAATATTTTCCTTCGGGGCTGACTCCTTGGCCTCTTCTTGCATTGCACCTCCTGTGATTTGTTCAACACTTCAGACGAAGTGTGGGTGCACACTTGTGCTTCCCTCCTACACTCTAAGACTTAGACTATTCTCCTTCACACTCTTGCGATATCCCTCCTTTGACAACTTGGAACCTTTGAAGGTCACATGTTCACTCCTTTCACTTCTGTGAAAAATGGAAATTAAAAGGTTCCCCTCCTCTACACACCTTGAAAATACTCTGCTCACACTTTCACTAACTCTCCTGATCTTGTAATTGCTCGAACATCAAAGGGTCTCAACCCTTTCTCTCTAAATGGTTTCTTATGCCCTCCCGACATTCTGCACTCTCCCTCCAAAAATTTCAACTCCTTAATTTCAAAGGGTTCATTCCCTTTGTTATTTCCAAATGACTTCTTGTTCCCTCCTAGCACTCTACGCTCTTTCTCCTTATCCTCACCAATACTTCAAGAGTGTGTTGGTTTCATGCACTCCTTTGACTCTTTTTTCTTCTTTGAGTCTAGGTACTTCCAAGACTCACCTATACACTCCTCGCACTGGATCTCAGAGTGTTGATTAACTCTGATGTGAAGTCCTTGCACAACCTCCTCCTTTCTGAGCTTTTACACTTCACTGAGGGTAGGCACACTCCTTTCTCTTACTCTTAGAGTGTTCAGTAACTCTGATGTGTGCTCCTTGCACTATCTATTCTGAGCTTGAGACTTGTTTTGGTCTACCCACCTGGCACACTCCTCATGGAACTCTTGGATGATTTCTCATGAACTACTTGCACTGGCCTTTTAGATTTATCTAACAACTCTAAGGTGCACTCCTTGCACGACCGTGAGAGCCCAAAACACTCAAAAAACTAAAGATAGATAATTCTACCTATTCCTTCAAAGGAAAGCATACTTGCTCTAACAACATTCATAAGCATACACAAAAAACATTAATAGAATAAAAAATCATTCATTCACAGAAGACACACATAAACTCATATGTAGCGAAATATGCTTTTTTATTAATATTGAATGTTATTTACACTATGTACAAGGCTAGATTGCAACAGAGTCTTAGTTATTTCTCTCCCCTCCTCTCCTCTCTATCTTCTAATTGAACTCTCTTTAATCTAATGAATTATCAATACATCAATATTTTTACAAAAGAGGGGCTCCTCAAGCCTTCCTCCACCTACCTACATTAATTTACATTTAGTTGACATCTAGTTTGAATCGGATCTAGACCTACCTAACTCTTAGCCATCAAATGCAAATTTACACTCATCCTGTACAAATATAGTGGCTCATATTTCCTTGAGCCTTACGGACTTTAATTACATGAAATCACATTTAAAATTTGAGATTTAAACTAAAAAATGAGAAGATTGGTGCTTCTCTTTCCTTGGAATCCACTCCCTCCAAGTGCGTTGATGCATTAGTTTCTGGCACGCTGATGAGTTGGAGTGGTGCACCTGCATCATACTCGCATGTTGACAAAAATCATGAGCTCCTGCATCATACTCGCATGTTGACAAAAATCATGAGCTCCTACTCATGGCTCCTCTTCTACTGCTTTTGATATAATCCTAGCTCCCAAACTTCATTCTGGAGTTGTCCACCTGCTCCTCCACTTTGTTGTTGTTTCTGATGTTGCCTTGTTGGTTCTGCAGGTTCTCCTCCTATCAGCCTCAATCTTTTTTTGATTGTCTATTGTGATGACTTCAAAATAAACCTCCTTATTTCCTCTATCTCCTTGTCCACCTGATCCACTAGTTGGCTTCTCTGATGCAGTCTTTTCTACTATTGAATCTCCTTCTCTTCATCAATTTCCAACCTAACCTGTTGGATGAGCCTCCTCTAGGTTATCTCTCCTTTTCCCAGAGATTGCACTTCTTCACACAAATCAAAAGGAATATCAATATGATATCCAATACTAACTTCATCACTTGTGGCATTGACTTGCCACCCTACTATAGGCTCAAATTTTGCAGTGATATTTCTAAGTTGTTTCTCAACCATATCCTCTAACAATTTTATTTCTTCCAGGTTCTATGTTTCTAGATTTTCCAACCAATCCTCCAACATCTTTAACTCCTACCACTAAGTGAAAATTTTGTCTAAATGCTCCTCTTCTTCTTCTTTCGTCTCTTGGGAAGATATCAAATTCTACTCCCTCTTCTCTTTTATGACAATCTATGTTGGCTATCCTTCTTTTTCACCTACAACACATAAACAATTATCTCTAAAAACATTTGGCCTCGTGGCCTTTTCTCTATATGCCTCTTGCATCACCTCCTCACAATCATGATACCCTACAAATCTCACTCCAAAGGATATGATGATCCCTCCTATCATCATTCTGCAATGTTGATGATCTTCTCCTTCCTTTTTCTCTCCTGTCAACACTCCTTGTTGATATTAACTCTCCTATGAGTTCTCGATACTTTCATATAGTCTCATCTCCCTTCTCTGTTAACACTCCTTGTTGATTCAAAATCCTCTCTGAGTTCTTGAGAGTCTCATACAGTTTCACCTCATCTTTATCTGTCATCACTCCATGCTGATCTCGACTCCTTTATGAGTTCTTGATACTTTTAGACAATCTTCTCTCCTCCTTTCCCACATGGAAACTTGAGTTTATTTTCTTCCCTCCTGGAAGTATGTGAAAACCTCAACTAATCTCTTCTGATTTACATCCTCACAACCTGCAATATCTTTAGCTAATCTCTCTTCCACATCATTGAGGCTTTTTCCACTTTCTAGTTCACAAACGCAAACCATATTCTCCTTTGTTTCACTGAGGTATTTATCTTGACTCATCCACCTCCTCCACACCTATTTCTGCCTCTTGGAAATCAACTGTTGGATGGGTCACTTCACTTTTTTCTTCATGGGGCATTCATACCTCTAGCTTGCTTGTATTTCTTTCTGCATTTTCTTCATTAACGTGTCGCGCCTCTCTCTGGTCTCAATGATCTCTGTTTCCATCTCCTCTTTACTCATCTTCTTTTGGTCTCCTTCTCAACCTTGTCTATGACCTTCAGTATCCATTTTCCTCCTCTACCTACCCTCCTAGAAAGTTTGTTGTCTATTTTCCACTGGCAAACAATTATTTACACATAGAGTCTCAGTACTCTGTCTTCTTCTCCTTTTTATGTTGTCTACAGACAAAATCCTCTTTGATACCACTTAATGGTATCAGAAAAAACTCCTCTGAAGCTCTTATCTCACTTGATGGTATCATAAAAAATATTTATATGGGATTTGATACCTTATGATGGAGACCACCACCACCTCCTGGGGTCTGCACGACCTCTTGGTCTAGGATTGTTCAAAACTCAAGAGATTAATTATCTTTCAGATCCCTGTTGGATCCCCTTTTTATGTTAACTGGCCCTTTAAAACCTTGTGCAGGCCCAATAAACACCCACAGACGCTTTTATTCTAATCCCCTTTACCTTTTAATTCAATTTTGGGCAGTAGCCCTCTTGTTTCGACCAAAATTGCATGTGACTATGCACTATAACCATATGCCTACCAAAACATGCTACTTTGGCACTTCGAAACTTTGGGCTCCTGGAGTTTCGACAAAAAATCACTACAAATATTTCGAACGTCGAAATGGTGAATTCTCGAACTGCTATGGGGATCGAAAACTCACAACACACACCAATATCTATGGTTATGTCTCCCAGTGGCTTTGGGGCTCCAGAATTTGGATCTTTCCGCTTCTTAACCACCACTTCCTCCCAAATAAGAAAATGTCGAAGTACTCGTGATCTATGACTCACCTTCTTCCAACAACTGACGACTGTGATGGACTTTAGAACTCCGGGCTTCGGTAGTTCTGACTACTGCAACTTTCAAAACCTCTGATCATTGAATTGGAGCAGGATAGATCCACTCCCCACATGTCCCTCCCGACCAACGACTGAGATCAACTCTGCATTCGGGAGTTTTTGACTTAAATCCTTTTTCACCCCTTTTTCATCGGACCTTCAAATTTTGAACTATCAAAAATATAGTGACGTGTGTCCCCTAGCGCTAATGGATATGAATCGCTCTGACCTTTATAGCTTTGGGGAATTTTCACAGTTCTTCAACAACACCTCAATTCTTCTGGAGTGCCAAGTATCTGAACTTTAATATCTAGAGCCATGTGTCCCCACCTGTCGACGGCTAGGATTTTCTCTTTTATTTGAAACTTTGGAAAACTTCTGAACTTTCACAACTACATTCCTGTTCTCCAAGATAGTCAGTCTTCCAAAATTTCCCAATCCAAGGACACATGTCTTCTCCAACGAATGGTCCAGATTCACTCCATATCTCGAGACTTCAGGAATCCTGTATCCTTTGAGAATAAACAAGAGAAATCTATGAATTTTTAAAGTCCAAAGGACTTTGAGGGTTAAACCCTGCGCTACTTACCTAGATCCAATGATTATCAATCCTCGCGTTCAAATATGATGGCTAGGATTTGTTCTCCTCCTCTGTGCACTCCTTCTTCTGTCTGAGGGTTGATAAATGGATCGGTTTGAATCTTGTAGCTAATCCAACAACTATTGTATCTCTTTCTCCACTATGGCTGTGCTTTCCTTCCAATAAAGTTTTTTCCAATATTTTTAAAAGGCTTGGCCTTTGAATATTTTCCTGCAGGGATGCCTCCTTGGCCGTTTCTTGTGCTACACCTCCTGAGCTTTGTTTAATACTTAAAAAGAAGTGTGGGAGCACACTTGTGCTTCCCTTCTACAGTTTGAGACTTATATGTTTCTCCTACGCACTCTTGTGCTATCTCTCCTCTGACAACTTGGGACCTTTTAAGGTCACCTATGCACTCCTTGCCCTTCTCTAAAAACTAGAACTTCAAAGGTTCCCCTCCTCTGCACACTTTGCAGAGGCTCTGTGCACACTTTCACTAACTCTCCTGATCTTATAATTTCTCGGACTTCAAAGGGTCGTAGCCCTTTCTCTCCAATGGTTTCTTGTTCCCTCATGGAACTCTGTGCTCTTGCTCCATAGATTTCAACTGCTTAGTTTCAAAGGCTTCAATCCCTTTTTTCTTTCCAAATGACTTCTTGTTCCCTTCTGACACTCTGCGCTCTTTCTCGTGAGCTTCACCAACACTTCAACAGTGTTTTGGTTTTGTTCACTCCTTGCACTCTTCTTTCTTCTTTGATTATAGGGAATACCAAGACTCACCCGTGCACTCCTTGCGTTGTCTCTCAGATTGTTCAATAAATCTGATCTGCACTCCTTGCATAGCCTCCTACTTTATGAGATTTTACACTTCACTGAGTGTAGGCGCACTTCCTGTGCTCGCTCTTAGAGTGTTCAATAGCTCTAATGTGTGCTTCTTGCACTATCACTTCTAAGCTTTAGACGTTTTATGGTATTCCCACCTGGAACGCTCCTCACAGAACTCTTGGATGAGTTCTCACGCACTCCTTGTGCCGCCCTTTTATAGTTCTCTAAAAAATCTAAGGTGCACTCCTTGCATGACCGTGAGAGACTAAAACACTTATACAACTACAAATATATAATTCTACCTGTTCCTACAAAGGAAAACATACTTTCTCTAACAACATTCATAACCATACACAAAAAACATTTAAAGAATAAAAATTCATTCATTCACATAATACACATAGAAACTAATATGCAAGGAAATCTGCTTTTGTATTAACATCGAATGTTATTTACACTATGTACAAGGCTAACTGCAATAGAGTCTAATTTCTTTCTCTCGTCTTCTCTCTTATCTATATTCTCAATCTTCTAATTGCACTCTCTCAAATCTAATGAATTCTTAATACATTGATATTTTTACAAAAGAGGGGCTCCTCGAGCCTTCCTCCACCTACCTACATTAATTTACATTTAATTGACATCTAGTCTAAATTAGATATAGACCTACCTAACTATCAACATTTAAAGGAGACTTTACACTCAACCTGTACAAATACAATGGCTCAGATTTCCTTGAGCCTTACAAACTTTAATTACATTAAATCACATTTAAAATTTGAGATTTAAACTAAAAAATGAGAAGACTCGTGTTTCTCTTTCCTTGGAATCCACTCCCTCCAAGTGCATTGTTGCTCTAGCTACTCACACGATGATGAGTTAGAGATATGCTCCTACATCATAATGAAAAGAATCCCACCACTTTGGCATAATCCAAAGAGTATAGTGCAAATATTGAATAAAATCTCCTCTACTCAAAGGTTGACCCTTTCCAATATCCCCATGTCAAGGGAAAATAAAATAATAATTCATATAGTAGCAGTACTCCTTATCCAATTTCCCTCTTGAATCATAATATATATTAGGTGAGTACTTAGTTTGTCCAAACATAGAACCAAATCATGGGTCGATTTACCACTGTGGAGAGAAATCAATCTACCCTTAGACCTCAGTTTACTAGGAAGCAAAGGGATGCCACATGTTGTAAACCAAGGCCTCAACAAGAGGAAAAGGTCCCTACTACTTTGAAATCACTTGGAATGGTTGACACATTACAAACACAGTGTTTTTCTCTGTGCCAAGAGTCTCACCGAGAGGATGAGTGTCCTCGACGAGACGAATATTCTTCCGATAGTATGATTTTCATGGATATGATCTATAACTTCCAAGAGGAAGAGGTCACACAGAAATAGATCGATGAAGGTAGAAGACAGGGAGAAAGAGAGGGGAGACTTTGGGATTTAAATAAGTTGACATAAGATCAGAGGAAGAAATTAAGAAAGAGGGAATATTTGACATACACTAGAAGAAATAAAGCTTCAACCCCTCCATAACAACCTATTGTTCCTCCTCCATCCGGAGAGAAGGTGGTCCCAACACTTCCACTTCTAGTACATGAATTTCTTCCAAATCCATCTCCCACAGATGAGCTTTAGTTGAACATAAATGTTACAACCATGTTTGGAAAGTTGAATATAACGGTCCCGATGATAGAAATGTGCAAAAACCCTTCTATAAGGAGGGAAGTATTGAAGTTATTATAGGTACCAAATGAGAAGGAGGATTGTCCAATCATTTTGAACACCATGTATCTTGATCGAAAAAAGGACAACAACCCCCCTTTCTATCTTTTCTTGGGAATGAATGGCCTTCGCTTAAACAACTGGATGTTGTATTTCGGGGCCTCAAAAAATGTCATGTCTTTAAAGGTGATGGAACAACTTGGTTTGAAGATGAACCGACTGTATGTAAATATGTGTGGAATTTATTCCAAGAGGGTCAATGTTTATGGATTGTGTGAGAACATTGAGGTCTTCTTGATTGATTTTCCACATATTATCCTCCTTATGAACATAGTAGTAATTGATGTCTCGTATGCTTGGGGTGTAAAAGCATCTGAGACATAAACTAATATTTCTCCCCAGGGAATGTCAGGAATAGGAAAAGGGGTGTACAAGGCTTGTTTCGTCATGGCCGGTTTGGAAATGGCATAGGCTGTGCAGGACCTGATACACTTGTTGACATCCTATCGCAGTTTCGACCAATAGAAATGTTGTTGCAACACTTCCACTATCTTTTCTATGACAAAGTGTCCTACCACCCAACTGTAGTGAGATTCCCAAATCAACTTCAATCGCTTACTTGATGGAACATAGAGATGGTCCATATGGAAAAAAAACATGTCCTGAAGGTGAAAATTAATTACAAATGTTTTTTTTCCCAACATTCGCTAGGTAGTGGTGAAGTCAGGATATCACTCATAGAGTTGGGTCCATCCAAATATCTTATGTCCACAGGAGTTTATCATCGTGGTTAGTGCGTCAATTCGAGGTCATCTGAGGTAGTGAGTGACTTGGTTGGAGCTCCATGTTTTATACTTGATGTTCAGATGGAACTACTGCAAGTATGTGGACCACTTTTGATCACGGTTATTCTACAATTTTCCTTATGTCTGCATGAACTGTAGAGGCTTATGATTAGTGTGGATGACTGTCTCCTTCTCAAGAATATAATTCCTCCACTAGTGGCAAGCTTGTACAATGGAGTACATTTATTTGTTGTAAGTGAGGTACTTATGGAAAATATTTGATAGCGTCTCACTATGATAGGCCATGGGATGTCCATGCTGAGTGAGAATTGTGCCCAAAACATAGTTTGAAGCATCTATCTCAATCTCAAAAGGTTGTTGCAGGTCGGGTAATGAGAGCACCGAGGTTGATCAGAATCCCTGCCTCAAATCATCGAACTCTTTCTGTTGCGAGTGGCCCCACACAAAGTTTTCCTTCCCACCACCCCGGGTCACTTGGTTAAGGGCCCATGCAATGTGGGAGAATCCCAACAAAAACCTACAATATAAATTGGCAAGGCCTAAGAAGCTCTGAATCTCAGTGATTTTGGTCAAGGCTGGCCAGTCACAGATGACCTACATCTTGGCTAGATCGACATGCACCCCATGCTCATCAACAATGTAGCCTAGGTAGTGGACCTTGTTAATGGCGAAGGAGCATTTTTCCAAATTTTCATATAGCTTGTGTTGTCACAGAGTGTGTGGAACCTATTGAATGTGTTGCAAGTGTTCCACCCAATTATTTATGAAGATGAGGATGTCATCCAAATAAACCACCAAAAAATAATTGGTGAAAGGTCGTAATATATCGTCCATCATCCTCATGAAAGTTGCTCAAGATTTTTTCAAGGCAAAGGGAATGACCAGCCATTCAAAAATACCTTCTTTGGACTTGAAGGAAGTCTTCCATACATCGGTCTGCTCTATTAGGACCCAGTGGTATCTGGACTTCAGATCAATCTTACTGAAGTATTTGCCCCCCTTGAGTTGGTCAAGGACATCATCAATTCGGGGAATTAGGTACCAGTTCTTGATTGTGATCTTATTCAGGGCCCGATAATCAATGTAGAGTCACCAGGACCCATCTTTATTCTGCACAAGCATGATTGGGCTTCCACAAGGTGATAAGCTTGGGAATATGTGCTACTTTTCAAGAAGCTCTTGGATACAATGCTTGATTTCCTCATTTTTTAACTGAGAGAGGTGATAGACTGGTCCATTGGTTAGTGATGCCCCAGGGGTCAAATTGATTCAGTGTTTGACTTGAAAGTGTAGAGGTACCCCAGTGGGTGAGAAGAATATGTCTTTGTGTTATTTCACAACCTTGTCAACTTGCTGCTATTGTGTGGAGAGGCCTGTCACAGAGGCCGTGGATGTGGTTGTAACATTTCGCTCACTTTGAGAGTGAATCATGAAGAAGACAAACTTCCTAGTCTGGGAGATGACCTTCATACATTGTGTAATAGATATCAAGTAAATGGCAGTAAATGAAACTACCTAGGGTATCCTATATAATTTCATGTCCAAGGAAATAATAACACTATGAGGCCTAGACTCATATACAAAATGATGTTTCCATAAATAAGTTTGGCCCAAAACAACATCAAAAACTTCAAGGGGGGTGACATAACACAATACCTCTAATTTGATGATCTGGAATATATTTGTAGAATGAAATGAATACAGATTATTATCAAAATATTCTTAACACATAATAACAGATATACAACAAAATTGGTTTCTATTCAACAAGGAAATAAGATCAAACTATAAAATGCAGTGGAAACAAGCTTTCTAGAATGGTGGTGGCTTATCTCTGAGAAGAGATGTGATGGTTGCGCTCATTTGAAATAAGATGATTACAATGAGGCTGTGAAGGAATTTTTACAATAAACATGAATTCCAAAAACCCTAGAAATACGAAAAACCTAACCCTAGGAGATGAAGCGCCAAAAGTCATGTGGGCTTCGTTTGGGTAAGTTAGTACATTAACTTCTCGGGGTCGTAACTTTTGCATACAATCTTCGTTTTAGGTGCATGATAGACCATTGGAAAGTTCTATCTAAGAACTAAATATTTTTTTGATATCTATCAATGATCATTTTAATTGTGGTGAGCCATAAAAAAACATTGTTTAGGGACTCAAAATGACCCCACAAGTCAGGGACCCGAAAACTAGGGAAAAGACTCCCAAACTAGAAAACTGCCAAAATGAGCTAGTTTGAATAGATGGGAGGCCACCAAAATCCAAATGGATAAATCCTCCCCCCTTAGAAATCAATGGTCTTCTCCATTGCATTGAGTTCCCCCATCAGATGAGGAAATTTCTACTGAATTTGGCCCTGGACGAGCCACTTGCCTTGGTGCAGGAGTTTCCCTACTTTGACAACTCGATAAAGCTGGATCCTTTGTTGTTGGGTGCCATTGATCTGTTTTTCCACAATATGATCAGTGGATGCATGTTGTATGCAGTCAGGTTTGATCTCTCTTGGTATCAGTTGTTCAAATATTTCTGAGGTGTCCAATAAAGGTGGGAAATACGGTCAAAGGATATCCACATTGAACACTGGGTGCAAGCCAAGGAAAGGAGGAATGTTGAGCTTGAAAGAATTATCACCCACAACCTTGGTGATGGTTTATGACCCATAATGGAGTGGGAAAAAATTTCGATGGGGTCCTATAAGGCGCTCTTTCTTCAAATGTAACCAATTTTTTTCGCCCACCTCAAACTTATGTGGCACTCGGTGTTGATCATGGGACTCCTTGTACTTGTCATTGGATTTTTGTAGGATATCCTAAGCATGTTCGCAGATGTGCTGGATATGATAAATGAAACAGGTGGATTTTCAACTTTAGTTGGAGCAGGAGATGAATCAGTTGAGGTGATCGCAAGGGGTAGTGCAACATCTATGGGACCCAATGGTTGGAATCCCAACCCCACCTAAAAGGGGGTGTGGTCGGTTGATCTATGAAGGGATAGGTTGTAGCTATGATGAACATAGAGGAGACTCTCATCCCATGTGTGAGGGTTCTTGGAATTATACATGCACAGGATATGCATGATCATTCGATTTACGACCTCAATTTGGCCATCTGTTTGGGGGTGGAAGGTCATTGATTTGGTGAGCTTGGTGTCTAGCAGTGACCATAGGATTGACCAAAATGTGCTAAGAAATCAAATGTCTTGATTTGAGACAATGGTTTGTGGGATTCTAAAATGTATCTAGACTCGTTCAAGGAAGATCTTGGCAGTGGCCTCTGCTATGATTCTCTTCTTGCAAGAGGCCAGAAGCATCATCTTAGAAAAGTGATTCATAACCACAAAATCATAGACTTTTCCCCTCTTGGTGGATGGGAGGCCTGACATGTAGTCCATTGAGATGGATTCCTATGGATTTCGAGGAGTAGGAAGAGGGGTGTAGAGGCCCTCTTTCTTAGTGTCCAGTTTGGAAATTGTCCAAGCAGTGCAGGACCTGATATACTTTCTGACCTCCTGTCGAAGTTTCAAAAAAGAGAAATGTTTATACATCATTGCCACTGTCTTTTCGACGTCGAAGTGTCCTGCTACCTGAGTGTAGTGGGATTTCCATATCATCTTCGCTTTCCCTCTTGATGGAAATCATAAATGGCTCAGAGGACACAACAACCCATTCTAAAGATGGAAATTAGCGAGAATTGTGTTTGCGCCCAAAATTTGTTAGGTGGTGGAGAAGTCTGGGTCTATCTCATAGAGTTGGGGCCATCCAAAGTTCTCATGGCTACAAGAGTCTAGGTCAGTGCCACGACTAGCGGTCTATTGAGGCAACCAATTATGCTATTGGTGCTTCTCATTTTATACTTGATGTTCAGGTGGAATTGCTGCAAGTACATGGACCACTTATTCTGGTGGTCATTCTGCAATTTTCCTTGCGTCTGCATGAAATATAGTGGATTATGATCAGTGTGGATGACTGTCTCCTTCCCAAGAATGTGATGTCTCCATTGGAGGTAGGATTTCACAATGGATTACATTTCTTTTTCGTAAGTAGGGTACTTACAAAAAACATCTAATAATGTCTCACTATGATAGGCCACGGGGTGGACGTGTTGATTGAGAATGACACCCACAACATAGTCTCAAGCATATGTTTCGATATCAAAGGGTTGTTGCAGGTATGATAGTGAAAGTACTAGGGATGAGAACAAAAGCTTCTTCAAATCATTGAATTCTTTTTGTTGGGACCAACCCCACACAATGTTTTCCTTACCACCACCTCTATTTACTTGGCTAAGGGACCATGCAATATTGGAGAATCCCAACACGAACCTGTGGTAGAAATAGGAAAGGACTAAGAAGATTCAAATATCATTGAGTGGGGATGGGGATGGCCAGTCATGAATGACTTGGATTTTGGTTTCATGCACATGTACGCCATGTTGATCAACGATGTATCCTAGGTAATGAACCCTGTCCATTTCGAAGGAGAATGTTTCCAAGTTGGTGTAGAGTTGGTGCTACCGCAGGATATGCAGAACCTACTGAATATGTTGCAAGTGTTCTTCCCAAGTCTTTTTGTAAATGAGGATGTCATCAAGATACACCACTAAAAACGTATTAGTGAATGGTCGCAAGATATCATCCCTCATCCTCATGAAAGTGGCTGGAGCATTTTTTAAACCAAAGGGCCTGACCAACCATTCGAAAAGACATTTCTTTGAATTGAAGGGTATATTCCATACATATGTCTATTCTATTGGGACCTGGTGGTAGCCACACTTCATATCAATCTTACTGAAATATTTGGCCCCCGCGAGTTGATCAAGAAGGTCGTCGATTTAGGGAATCGAGTATCGGTTTTTTACTATGATTTTATTTAGGGTCTGGTAATCAATGTAGAGTCACCAAGTTACATATTTCTTCTCTACCAACATGATTAGACTCACGCAAGGTCATGGTATGGGATGGATGTTCCCCTTGTAGATCAGTTCTTGGATCTACCGCTTGATCTCCTCATTCTCTAACAAAGAGTGGTGGTAGACTATCCCATTGGACAGTGGTGCGTTGGGGGTCATATCGATGGGGTGCTTGACCTCGCAGTGCAGAGGTACCCCGGTAGGTGAGCATAAGATATCTGAGTATTCTTCCATGACCTTATCCACCTTCTTCTTTTGTGTGGAGAGGTCGGCCACTGAGAACCTGGATGTGGCTGCAATATTTCGCTCATTTTGAGAGAGAATCACGAAGAATACAAAATTCCCTGTCTGAGAGATGACCGTTCTACATTTTTTGGCAGAGATTAAGGAAATAGCACTAGGTGGGAATGCCTCCGGTGTCCTGCACAATTTCTTGTTCAAAGTAATAATAAAACTATGAGGCCTAGAATCATATACATCAATACGTTTCCATAGATATGGTTGGCCAAATAGAAAATTACAAACTTCAAGATGGGAAACATCAAACAATACCTCGTCTTTGAAGGGCTTGATGTCATATGACAAGCAACATTGTTGGCTAACGCGGATGTCGCTTCCTTGGCAGAGAAATTCGATGGTGTAGGGTTGTGGGTGAGATGTTGTTGGCAGGGTGAGTCTCTTGAAAACCCCTGCTAAGATGAGGTTCTTATGGTTACCGCTATCAACGATGAAGTGCAGTGGGGTACACTTCAACCACATTTTTGAATGAAAAAGATGCTCGACTTCCTCTAGCTCATCTGGTTCATTGGGATGGAGCTTGGTGGTAGAAACAGTAGCACTGGGTTATGCGTCTATGATCCATATACCCCTTTCTAGTTTTGACTCAAAGTCAGAACCCGCATCTGATTCAAATACTTTCACCTCATCCACCAGTGACTGCTTCGAGTGGAAATCAACAGTGTTATGCCAGGGGCTCTTATGGAAGTCACACCACTTATTGGTATCTTTATTTGTCTTTCTAGTGTCCTTCTTTGATTGTGGCCTGGACTGGTTGTCCTGAGTCTGTCCATCTTTTCTATGTCCTTTTTTTTAGGGTTTGGGGCCACCCTTTCTTGGATTTTACTATGAGGGGTTCCTAGGCTCAAATTGTCACATCTTATGTTTGAGGTTTTGCTCGATTTTGACGGCATATCAATAAATCGTTCCTAATGATGAGATGTCCAGAAACTCCATTTTTTCCTCAATGTATCAATGCATACCTTCATGATAATTGAGCACCATATGTCGCTCAGAATATTTGATACCCAGCTTGGTGTGAAAGGTATGGAAGATATTTGTGAACTCAGGCACTGCTTGGTCTCTTTCCTACCACAGCCTGGTCCATTTTGTGTACAGGTCATCATAACTTCCAACAGGGTAGTATTGTTCCTTATTAACATCTCTGAAGGAATCATAGGTGAATGCAACTATAAATAATTAGGGTTCCTCTATTTCCTTCTTCTCATAGAAATTTTCCCATGAAACTCTGACATGGGGGCTGACTTTGAGGAGTGAAAAAGTAATCTTTTATCTATTCAAGAAGTTATGGAAAAATAAATACCCTTCTAGCAGATTCAACCATTTGTCTACTTATATGCATCTATCTGACCTTCAAATATAGGAATATCGAAGTTGGTTTGTACCTTGAAGGGGGAGACGCCTCTGTTTGAGGAATATGTATTGCCTGTGGGTAGACGACGAAGGATTTGCACAAAACTATCCATCATCTCATTCCTCTTTTGTGTGAGGGATTCCTCAAGCACTATTTTGAAGGGATATCCTGCCTCATCATCTTTCTTTTCTTCTACCATGAGAGGTCGTTTGGCCATGTGAGATCTTTTTTCCTCAAGAGAAACAAGCTCGAGACCCAATTCTTGGTACCCTGACCTCGTTGGGGACATCTATTAAGAATGATAAGGATCAGACCGCTCTAATACCAATGATATGAAATATATTTGTATAATGAAATGAATACATATTATAATCAAAATATTCTTAGCACAAAATAACAAATATACAGTAAATTGGTTTCTATTCAATAAGGAAATAAGATGAAATTGTAAAATGCAGCGAAAACAATCTTGCTAGAATGGTGGCGGCTTATCTATGAGAAGAGATGTGATGAATACGTCATTCACAATAATATGAATAGAATGAGGCTCTCAAGGAATTTTTACAATAAACAGGAATGTAAAAAACCCTAAATATCCCAAAATCCTAACCCTAGGAGATGAAGCGACAAAAGTCATGTGCACCCCGTTTGGGTAAGTTAGTACATCAACTTCCTGGGTTTGTAACTTTTGCATACGATCTTCGTTTTAGAAACACGATATCCCATTATCCCGTTGGAAAGGTCTATCCGAGGACTACATATTTTGTTTCTGACTGTGGCTATCCCTAAAAAACGATGTTTAGGGCCTCAAAACGGTCCCGCAAGTTAGGGACCCGAAAACTAGGGAAAAACTCGCGAAACTGGAAAATTCCCAAAATCAGCCAGCTTGAATAGGTAGGAGGCCACTGAAATCCATCTAGATCATTTGAAGGTCTTGATGTTGTAATCTAGGTGACATTGTTACCTGACGGGAAGACCACTCCCTTGGTGGAGCCATTCAATGGTGTGTGGTTGTGGGTGTGGGATTGTCGGTAGAGACAATCGCTTGACAAACTCTGTTGAGATGAGTTTCTTCTGGCTATGACTATCGACGATGAAGTGAAGTGGAGTACCCTTCACCCACATATTTGAATGAAAGAGGCACCCACCTTCCTTTGGTTCAACAGGTTCGTCGAGCTGGACCTTGGTGGTAGTAGCAATGGTGGCACTAGGTTCCACATCAATGATCCATATCCCTTTTTCTTATTCTGACTCAGATTCGGATCCTTCATTTGATTCAGAGGATTTCACCTCATCCACGAATGAATAATTTGAGCGGTATTAAGCGGTGTTATACCAAGGGATCCTATGGAACTCACACCATTTCCCAGTGTCTTTATTTGTCTTCCCATTTTCTTTATTTGTTTGCAGTTTAGATTGGTTTTACTGAGGTTGTCCATCCTTGATCTACCATTTTTTCTATTGGTTGGGGGTGCCTTTTCCCTTCTTCTATTTTGAGGGGTTTGCAGACCCAAACATCCACATATTCTATTTAAGATTCTGCTCGGTTTTGACAGCATATCAATAGGTCACGCCCAAGGATGAAATGTGCAGAAAATCCATTTATGTCTGGATGCATCTATGCATACTGCCGTGATACTTGAGCACCATATTTCACTCAGATTCTTTGATACCAAGGTTGGTGTGCATGGTATGGAAGACATTGGTTAACTTTGGCTCCATTTGGTCCCTTTCTTGCCTCAGTGTGGTCCATCTTATATATAAGTCGTCATAACTTCCAAAACGGTAGTATTGTTCCTTAATAACATCCCTAAAGGAACTCCAAGTAGGTGCAAGTAGAAATAATGTAGATCCCTTTATTTACTTTTTCTCAAAAACTGTCTCCCACCAATATTTGACATCGGTGATGGTCTTGAGGAGCGCAAATGTAATATTTTATCTATCGGAAAAGTTGTGGGAAAGAAAATACCCTTCTAGAAGGTTTAACCATTTGTCTATGGAATCTGC
>SNQJ01S0158757.1:10753-30038 GCA_010110895.2 Picea sitchensis
GTATGTCTCTCCTGATCAAACATGGCAACATTTCCCTGATGGGAAACCACAACTGCCACTTGTCCAAAATAGAGGAATACAATATGCAAAAAAATAAAACTACGTTGCCACGTAGGGCATAGTTCTGATTGCTATCCGAACAGAAAAAACATAGATCAAATTCCCCAGAACTGGTTGGCCTCCCATGGCTACCGAAATAAAACAAAAAGCATAAACCTGAAGCATGGTTAAATAAAACCTGGATCAAGCCTTGGTCCAAGGAATGCTTGGTGCCGCTGCAATTTGCCTTTTTCGAGTTTATCTCGGTCTGAGATGACTTGTTGAAGGTCCTATAGGAAGGAAATCATGAGATCCACTGGGTTCCAGTGTTCAGATTCCTTGATTTGCAGGTCGAGTAAGGATGAATTGACATCCACTAGACCCCTCTTGAGGTCATTCAGGGAATCCATGATGTCTGCTCTGTCTGCACACCCGTCACAAGAAGAAGGCAGTTGGGGGGACAACGGAGAGTCGAAGGAAGAGAAGGGAGAAATGGAGGGAGTGGAGGAAGTTACAGGTGGTGGTGGAGGAGGGTGGCGAGGGGTAGAAGGCGATGGTGGAGGATGACTAGGAGGGGAAGGGGGTGGAGGCGCGAAGCCAAGCGAATTTCTGTAGTTTTCAAACCATTCAATCTTGCAGGTGTAAGTATTCGGGAGCGGGGAGAGGTCCGGGGTGGTCTCACGAAAAGGTTGAGCAAGAGAGGGAGTTGCTACAAGTTTCAAGAAGGGGATGCCATCATTTACAGGGGGAGAACTAGAAGGAATGCCACTGTTTTCAAGGGGAGAGTCAAAGTCGGGCGCCTTCCTTCCTCGCGCTACATACTAGGCTGCCCCTATTTTGGGTTTTCCCCCTAAGACAGGGCATGGTGTTGGCTATAGGTTGAATCTAGGATGGAGAGCGCAGAGGAATTTCAAGAGCCTAGGACATGAAGCATTTAACACAAAGGAAAAGCGAGACCATGGGATGAAGAACGTCGTGTAGATGCAAGGAAACAAAGTTGACCAGCAGAACCCATGACGAGAGGCACGAACCAAAAGTCTAGGAGGCTGAGTGGAGGTCACACTCGTAGAGGAAAACAAAATTGAAAACCAGGGAGAGCTGAAGATGCAAAGGTTGAAGGTGCAATTGAGTTTCTGTGCGCCCAGGCACATACTTAGGAGCGACATTGTTAGGTCGCTGATGGGACTGTGGAGGCATACTGCCCATCATTGTGAAATATCCCACACAGAGGAGCGTCATAAGCGTGCGACAAGATGGTCGCGAGAGGAGTTTGAAGACTGATGGCGGGGGATTCGTTCCCATGAAGTGATGGATGAGGGGGGGCGAGTCTGAGCCGACGCCTGGCCATATGGCCTCCCCTTGACTTGTCCACATTTTGCACTTGGTAACACCCCTTCCCGGGGTCGATCCTTTTTGTTGGCTATGTTTATGCAAGAAATCACTATGGGGTGGGAGGAAGAAGAGGACGGGGAGCACAAGAAGTCTCCTTCCTGTAGATCTACTCCATAATTAAACAACATGTCAACAACTTGATTTGCTATTTTTTGAACACGGGAAGGAAATATTACCTAATGTGGCTGGAGAATGGATTTAATTCTGAAAAGTCTGTTCATAAGTCTCCAGCTGCAGGAGATTTTCTCCGGGTCTGCACCGTTGAGGAGATGATAGAAGAGATTAATGACAATCTATGAATCCCCTTCTATTATTATGGGGAAAAACCCTTGATCTTTGGATGCTTGCAAACCACAGAGGATTCCCCAAATTTCTACAACTTTTTTGGTGTTGTGCCCCACATTCCCTGCTAAGATGTGGATGATTTCCCCTTTGCTGTTGCGAATGACTGCTCCATATACTGCAGGTCCCAGATTTCCTTTGGAGGCTCCATCGAAGTTTAATTTGTGACATCCTAAGTGCGGAGCCTCCCAATGAGTGGGGCTGGGCTTGTGACTTACAAACATGGAGAGGATTGCGGGAAGGGGAGGGAAATTGATTTGACAGGAATTTAGGATGAGACACTCATTCATTGGGCAATTTAAGTCCTGGTCCATCCACGGGTGCAAAACAATGGTTTCTTTGATGTTGGAATGGATTGTGGTCTAAACGTCTTGCCAATTCCTAGAAGTTGATTTAAATATACGTCTATTCCTTTCTTTCCATATTTTCCAAAGGATGAAGCCCGATAGGAGTTGCCAAATTCTGTTAAGGATGGGGGACTGAAAAATGGAACCTCTTCAGCCTTCTATGGTCTCCCAGATGCCTGTACAGTTCCTGTCCGTGGTTCTCATGAGGCTGGCACTGTGATCCTAGATGCAGGAACTGTATGAGCACATACTTAGGATATGGTTTTGAGTTTCCTCCTCCGTGCCACATAATTGACACCAGGAAGGACCGAAGAATCCCCTTTTCCTTAAGTTATCCCAAGTGAGAATGTTGTTGTGGGAAGTTAGCCAAAGGAAGGTATTAATTTTTTGCAGGGATTTTGTTTCCCAGATCTTGCCCCAGACCTCTTCTTTTGGTAAGCATATATGGCCTTCTCTTAGATGGTAAGCTTCTTGTATATTGAAGGTACATGTGGTGGTGTGTCCCCATCTAAGTATGTCTTCCTCGTGTTGTCTTAAAATTTTCCTTGAATCTAGGTGATCCTGCAAATGTTGGATGTTTAATTCAAGGGGGATGTTCAAAGCTTCGTCGGAGTTTTTCCAAATGCGCCAAAAGTTTCTTGTAGCTTTCGGATTCTAGAAATATGACACTTTGAGGAGGCCTATGTCTGTTGTGAAGGGGATGAGGGCGCTCAAAGTGGGTTCAGTGTTAAGGGATGGAAGTTGTTTCCAAGAGTCACTCCAGAAGAGAGTTGAAGTCCCACTCTGCAGTTCCCAGAAAGAGTGTTTTGTTATGAGTCCCTTATTGTTCATGTCCGCATTCCAAATAAGTGAGCCAAGGCTTTGACCATTCCACATGATGAGCTCCCTTTCCAAAATTGTTGGGGTGCATTTTTTCCTCCAAATATGCGCCCAAAGATCTTGTGGTATTTTTAACCATCTCCACCAAATTTTTACACTGAGGACCTTGTTGAGAAGAGTTGGGTCTCTGAGGCTGAGGCCCCTTGCTTTCTTTGGTTTGCAGACTTTTTTCCAGCTAACTAGAGTCATTTTGCGTCCTTCGTTGGTAGCTTGCCACAGGAAGCTCCTTTGCAGATTCCTTAAGGTGTCGACGATGAAGTTTGGGTCCGCCATAGCTGAGAAGGCGTAGAATGGAAGGGATCGTAGGATAGACTTGAGGAGAATGAGGCGACCAAGCAGATTGAGGGATCAGAAGGTCCACAGGGAGAGTTTCTTTTGGAATATGGACAACAATGAGTCCCAGGAAGTATTTCTTAGCGGGTTATCAATAAGGGGGATGACCAGGTAAGTGGAGGGGAGGACGCTATGGGAAAACCCCAGTAACTGCGTAATGTGAAGTTGGATCTGGGTAGGCATGTTGAAAAATAATATTTTAGATTTGGAAAGATTCACTTCCATGCCCGAGGCCTCGCAAAAAAGGTTGATGAGAGATTTGATGCGTAGGGCTTCTCGTACTATGAGTACCCCCATAAGGATTAAATCGTCTATGAATTGACTTTGGGATATGGGGGGAGAAATTATGTGGGGGGTGAGGCCCGAGAGGGAGTGATCGGTAATGACTGCTTTGATGGCACGACTCAACCCTTCCACCATAATTATGAAAAGGAAGGGAGAAAGCAGGTCCCCTTGCCTAATTCCTATATATGTGGAGAAAGGTTTGGACGGAACACCGTTGATCAAAATGGAGAACATGACTGACAAGGTGAGGATGAAAATCCAAGAGACCCATGAGGGTTCAAAACCAAAGGCAAGGAGAGTTGAGTTTAAGTATTTCCAGCTTAATTTATAAAAGGCTTTACACAGATCCAGTTTTAGAAGCATACCTTGAGATTTGGTCGAATGAAGTGAGTGGATGACTTCATGAGACAAGATGACACTGTCGAAATTTTCTCTGCCCTCCACATAGCCCGATTGTTCGGGAGATATTATGAAAGGTAGTATTGCCTTTAGGCTTGTAGTGATGATCTTCGTTAGGAGTTTGTAAATGACATTACAGAGTGCAATGGGATGAAAGTGCAAAAGGGAAGTAGAGTTGTTCTCTTTGGGTATGAGAGTGAGAAAGGTTGCATTGAGGGCTTGGAGGACCTGCCCAGATATTCTAGAGTCCTCGATGATTTCCCAAACTTCTTCGCGGATGATTCTCCAATAGTTGTGGAAGAAATCAAAAGTGAACCCATCCGGCTCAGGAGCCTTGCCCAACGGGGTTTCCTTAAGAGATTGATCGATTTCCTCCTGTGTGATAGGTCTCATAAGAGCCTCCTTCTGTTATTTAGTGACCTCCTTAGGGATATTCTTGAGGATGGAGTCAATTGCATGTGAGCGATCTACGGGGGGTTCCGTAAGAAGGTTTTTGTAATAGGATATCAATTCCTTTTCTATATTTGCGTGTTGTTGAAATTTTGTTCCTTGTTTCGAGACCAAGTGAGTAATGCAATTTGTTTGGTGCCGCTAGACCATAGATATGTGAAAAAATTTGGTGTTTTCCCCCCCTCTTTCAGCCATTGGATGCGAGATTTTTGTCTCCAGAGTATTTCCTCCTGCGCCCGTCTTTCTGCCAACTGGGTTCTTAGTAAAGACTCCTACTCCTTTAGGGGGTCCGTGAGGCCTTGAGATCTGATTTGTTGTTGGAGGCTTGGCATTTGTTGATTGAGAATTTTCTGAGCATGAAAGATGTTTCCGAATGTGGACTTATTCCTTTATTTCAGATGTTGTTTGAGGTTTTTTAGCCTTTGTTGAAATCTATACATTGGGGTCCTTGCTGGGATGCCCGTTTCTTCCCACCAGAGCTTGATGTTAGCTTGGAATTATGGGTGTGTTAACCAAAATTTTTCAAAGAGGAAGGGATTTCTACCTTGGGTGCCACTGATGTTTATTGAAAGGAGAATTGACCAATGATCCGAACTCAGGGTGTCGATGACCGTGGCATTCCAATCCAAGCCATCCAACATGATGGCTTCTGAAATTAAAAATTGGTCTAATCTGCTGGAGACATGTTGGGCCCCTGGGCGTCTATTGGACCAAGTGAAGGGCCCATTCTATGTTTCTACATCAATGAGATTCAAAAGGCCAATGATTCAATTGAATTGCTCGCTGTCATTTCCCAGCGTGAATGTGCCCCCCTTTTTTTCCTCCAAACCTATTATCCTATTGAATTCACCCCCTAGGATCCAGTGTTGGGAGCCGATGTGATTGGCAGTCCATTCTACATGTTGGAGAAAGGCTTCCTTTTCTCTTGGTCTTGTGGGTCCATAGACATTTGTGATGTATCCAAGTTTTTCCGAACCAATGAACCGGAAGGAGGATGTAATGGTCTAGTTGGAGGTGAAAAAACCATCTAGAAAAACTGTGGCTGGATTCCAAAGCATTTCCATGCCGCCCGCTACCCCCTTAGTGTCGACTTCAACTTGATTGGTCTGCTTCCAACATTTTTGAAGAATGAGCGAAGCTTCCTTACTCGCACATTTTGTTTCCTGCAGTAGAAGTATATCTGGTTGTTCCTTCATAGTTATTTCTCGAAGAAAACCGTGTTTTCTTTTTGCGTTGAGGCCCCTTATATTCCAGGATAGTATCTTCATGAGGACGGTGAGGGTTGGAGGGGAGGAAAACTGTCTGAGATTAGAAGAATCTGACTTGAGTTTACAAGGAACTTTCTGACATCTTGAATGTGTTGATGTTTTGGTTTTCTGCCTCATTTTTTCTCAACTTTTGGGGGTGTGCATTGATCCTTCGAGGTACCTTTTTGTATTCCAAGATTCATAGTGGCGTGTGCTGATCCTCCTGTTGATGAGTTGAGAAATACTTTGTGGACCTTGCGCAACTGATCTGGTTGTATAGTGTACAATTGATGTTTATGGTAAGCTTTCTCCGAGTGTGGCATATCAATACATACTAGCTCCTGATCTTCCAAATATATGTTTGGGCCCCCAATTTTTGGTCCGAGGTTCGCAAGGAGGGAATCTTTGGAGGGTGGGATTTGGGTAGAAACATGGGCTGAGGGTATGGTATTTGTGGAGCCTTGGTCAGTCGCAGGGGTTGTAGGAGTTTTCAGAGAGTCAGTGGAAGAAGAGGGGATGTCTGACGGGGTTTGAAGGGCTTCGAAAAAGTTTTTGGTTGAGGGTCCCGAGGGTGCGTTTTTTTGGCCTGATGTCTGCGTCGACCTGTGACTTGGGTAAATCCGTCCTTGGGTTTGTCAGGATCTTCCGGATTGGTCTTTGATGGATTATTTAGAGGGAATTCTCGGAAGAGGTGACCATGCTCGTGGAATTTATGACATCGACATGGGATATGTTCATAGTCTAGGGTTTGGGACCATTTGTTATCTTGATAATCTAGGGTGATGGCTCTGGGGAGAGGTTTGGAGATATTTAAATAGACACAGATGCGGGCATAAACAATGTACCTTCATTGTATTGTTTCCTCCGAGGCTTTGACATAGATTCCAATGGTGTTGCCGATTCCTGCAAGGATCTATTCTAGCCAAAATTCTCGTGGGAGCAAGTAGAGTCTCAACCAGACCGGGGGTGTGTGTGAAGTCTTCCTTTTTGGGGCTGAATATTTCAGTCCAAAAACGAAGGAAAAGACCTGTTGAGTTGTAGAAGTACGACCCTCCTTCAAATATTCTGTTTCTATCCTCCAGGCTGTGCAAGATGATAGTGAAGAAGCCTTTTTATCCAAGTTGGAGGTCATAGTGGCCCTTGGGCTTCCACCAGTGTTGAATCCATTTGACTAGGTATTTTTATGAACTCCATAGCCTCAAAGATTTCCCTATCAGAGCGAAGTCCCTCATGTGCTATTTCTGATCTTCTATTCTTGGAGAATGTATGACATATTTCAGGGCGTTTGGGGCTTGTGGGATATATTTGCCTGGTTCCCAAGTGCGAGCAGTTTTCGGGTGATTGGATTCTAGGTCCATCAGTTTCTCCTTCAACATCTCTTCCTCCCAAATGATTTGTTGCATACCAGCCGGAAGCTCGAAGGTTGGTCATTTTAAATGAGAGGAGTTGTGCTCCTTTCCATTGGCAGTGACAGAACTGTAGGAGGGGACCGAAGGCCCACCTCCCTCGGCCTCCATGGCTGTAGCGACAAGAGACAAGGAGACACGCTTAGGGTTCGATGATAAAACCCTAGATCAGAGTGAAAATTTGGGGGTAATTTCTCGAAATATTGATTCACCTCCCTCTCAGTATTTCCAACAAGAGTTCTCATTTTGAGGTCACAGTTCTTGTTAAGTTGGTAATATTGTTAAAAACATATAAAATCTGTGTTCGAGGTCAGCAGAAGATTGAAATAAGTAGAGACATAACTTTTGATGAAAGGATTGCCTTTAAGAAGTCTATAGAATCCAACGAAGAATAGGAACATGAAGATACCAAATAAGAAAGTACATGTTATCCAAAACAACCTAATGAAGAACAAGAACCACCACTTGAATCTGTGTAATCAATTATTATACCTAAGACAAGAAAAATGCCAATATGGGTTGAAACTACTTTGTAGGAAGAAAAAAAGCATAAGGCTCCCACTGGTACTTTCAAACAAAGCAAGAAACTTAAAAGGTCAACTAGTTATGCAACACTCATGACAGATTTGGTTAATGCAGAACCTTCCACCTTTGAGGAAGCAATTAAGAAGAGAGAATGGAAGGAGACCATGATGTAAGAATACCAATCCATCATGAATAATGATGCATGGGAAGTTGTGTCGATACCGAAAGAGAAGTTTGTAGTCACTTCAAAGTGGGTTTATAAGATAAATCATGATGTAGATGGAAGTATTGATAAGTACAAGGCGATATTTGTGGCTAGAGGGTTCTCCCAGTAGGAGGGAGAAGATTATGATGAGACGTTTTCTCTAGTTTCCATATATACATCTACCAGAGCCATAATATCTCTATCATCTTCCATGGGTTGGATTTTACATCAGATGGATGTAAATACCGTATTTCTCAATGGAGTGATTGAGTAATAAGTATATGTAGAGAAACCTCAAGGTTTTGAGGTACACCCAAGAGAAAACCATGTATGCATATTTAAGAAGGCCTTGTATGGACTCAAGCAATCTCCAAGAGCTTGGTATGCATGTATTTATAGCTACTTGACAAGACTCGGATTTTCCAAGAGTCATGCCGATCCAAATATCTACTACAAAGTTGTGAATAATGCACCTGTGATTCTACTATTATATGTTGATGCTTTGTTCCTAACAGGTGTAGAGCTTCTCATTATTCAATGTAAGAAGGATCTAGCCTTAGAGTTTGATATGAAGGATCTTGGTCTCATGCATTACTACTTGGGACTAGAAGTATGATAGAAGCATGATGAATTCTTCTTAGGACAAGGGGAGTACGTTGTAAAAATCCTTCAGAAGTTTGGGATGATGGATTGAAAATCCATGGAAACTCCCATGGTAACAGATTTGAGGAAGTTGAGAGACTGATTCTGATCTAATAGACTCGTCCATGTACAAAATTTGATTGTCTCCTTGATGTATTTGTTAAATACTAGGTCATACATATGATTTTCTATGAACATGTTGAGCCAGTTCCAGGTGGAACCTAGACAAGAGCATTGGGTGGCTGCAAATCATATCTTGAGATATCTTTGTGGTACAATAATGTATGGTTTGAGATATGCTTCAAACAATGAAGTAAAGATGCATGGATTTACCGATTCAAATTGGGCAGGGAGTGTGAAAGATAGAAATAGTAATTATGGAATGTGTTTTAGTTTGGGTTCTTCTATGATTTCATGGGCTAGAAGAAAACAAAATCATGTTTCACTCAGCACTGCAGAAGCATAATATATTGCATCTTGTGATGCTTGTACAAAATCAGTGTGGCTCTGTAAGCTTGTTTATGCATTGTTTGATAAGGTGTTGGATTCGACCGTGATATATTGTGATAACCAGAGCTGTGTGAAGCTCTCAAAGAACCTAGTGTTCCATGATAGGTCGAAGCACATTGAGATCAAGTATTATTTTCTCTGTGATAAAGTCAAGAGGGGAGAAGTGGTTCTCCAATATATCTCCACTGATGCGCAGATTGCAGATATTTTGATGAAGCCTTTGTCCAAGATAAAGTTTGTATGCTTGAGGGACAAGTTGGGGCTCATGGATATTTCTCCCTTGGTTGAAAGGGAGGATATGAATTCCTCGGTTGGGAGGGAACACTGATATGTGGCATCATAGACTGTCAATGAGTTGCGGATCTGTATCATGCTAGTACAACTTAGAAATGGTCATACAACTTAGAGATGATGCTTGCATCATGCTAGATATGATCATGCTAGTACAACTCATATATGATACATATGGTTGGAGTTGTTGATTCAGTGGCTTAAGGATCATCGTGCTAGTACAACTTAGAGTTTGACATAAAACTTAGAGATGATTCTTGCATCATGCTAGTACGACTTAGAGATGACCATACAACTTAGAGATGATGCAGGGGGCTCGTGTCATGCTATATATGATCATGCGAGTATAGCTTAGAGGTGGCATACAACTTATATATGATGTATTGACATCATGCTAGATATGTCATGCTAGTACAACTTAGATATGATCATACAACTTAGATATGACACAATGAGGCACTGATCTACATCATGCGAGTACAACTTAGAGGTGACATACAACTTGGATATGATGCATTGGCATCATTCTAGTTATTTCATGCTAGTACATGTTGGGGTCCTATAATAATAGGTAACTCGATTCTTCGGCTGCTTATTTGGCATTTCTCCCTTGATGAAGACATCGGGCTTACTAGGCTCGGTTGATTCTACTTTCCCCCTCCATCCATTTCGCCCGATCCTCCATCACCCTGCTGCATCCTTCATCCATCGTTGCGCTCTTCAGTCCCTCACCCTTCATTTCTTCACCCCTTTGCCAATTTTATCCTTGCATGAATAAACGAGCTTAGGAAAAAAGAAACAATAGGATTAATAATGTTAGTAATAAAATTTAGTATAGTTAGAATATATTAGACTAGTTAATAATTAATTAATTATTAATTAATAATTAAGTTAGTTATTTAAGTTAGTACCTAGGTTAGTATTTTATTAATCAAAATTGTAATTAAATACTAATTAAAAACAATTAAACAATTAAAAATAGTTCATATTAATACAACATATAAAATATAATAAATAACAAAATAAAAACAAATATTAAATACTAAATGTAATAAAAATAAAACATATATTAATTAAATAAAACATATAGCAAAAAACACATATATTAAAAAAAAAACACAAAACAAAATACAATATAACAAAAAACAAAATTAAATACAAAATATATAATTAAAAATATAAAACAGAAATTAAAAAAGGTTAAAGTATCCTAAGTTCTACCCACGCACTCCCCCGTTCAACTCAGACCCTCCCCCTCACGTCCCATCAACACCTTGGGGTCTGAGTTGGTGGTATTGGGAGGGACAGGTGTCACCTCAGGGTGAACTTGGACCCCTCTCGCAATACCACTTACCACCTCAGGGGTCCGAGTAAACCACTCTGCCCCTCCAAAACCATCCTCTCGAGATTTCAAAACCGTTTTTTTGTCTGTTTAACACTTTGCCTTCCGGGAAGGATTTCGGGAAAATGGAAACGATTTTTCAAAAACCGAGAGAGGTTTTTGTTCAACATAGTCTGAAGAACAAAAAAATCTTCCAGATTTTACAGAGGTGCCACCATTTAGGAGAATCGAAGCCATATTTCAACCTCATTTTTCAGTTTTTCGTTTTTCCTGTTTCAGTCCCGATTTTGCGAGGGCTGTTTCAGCGAGTTGGAGACAAAATTGGAGATATTGAAGAAGGTTTTCTCCAGAAAAAGTCATCTACAATAACCTCCTTCATTTTTTACACAGGTGTCATCGTTGAAGAGAAACAAATGTCTGAGTTGACCCTTTTTATGCGACAGTTCAGCTCGTCTTTCATGACAGACAATTCAGGATTTTCAACAATTTTATTTTTATTTTTGGCCAAGGTGGTTGAATTCGACCTGTTGAGCCTAGGGAGAGTCTGTTCTATATATTGTAATAGAGAATGAGAGATTTTTTTGGTTGATTCTTGCACCCAGGAAATCTATTCTCTGTAATATTTTTTAGATCTACTAGTAATACAAAGGAATTGATACATAAGATTCTTGCATCTGGGTATCGATGATGTTTTTCTTTCTATTTTAACGTTATCTTACTCTGTTATCACTTTGTTTTCTAATTCTAATTGTTAAAAGGAAGTTAAAGAACGAAATTTACTTCGTGTACTCTGTATCTAGCCTTTTACCAGTCTGCGTGTTATTCTTCTGATTTTGAGTTAAAGAAATTCTCGAATGCTTCTTTACTTAAATGAACCTCTCTCCTGTTCTTTCTTTCGATCACATTTAATCTTAATCGATCTAGTATCTTGACTATCTCGCCCTGTGAAGAAGCCTTTTAAAAGTTGTTTATCTGACCTTAAGTTTTAACACAGAGCCCATAGCCCAATGGATGTTTAAAGAAATATTGTCAGCCATCTTTATAAAACCAAAACAAACACTCTTATCATTTAAGCTAGCCTAACATCCAATCCAAACAAGCTAGATCAGATAGAGAGAGCCCTATTTGAGTCTTGGAGGTCTAGATCCTAGACTCAAAGCAGCTAGATGTTTCCTCTGTGATTGCCTCCACAACTTTGGGAAAATTACAGAGTGCTAACAAAATGGCAACCATACAGGGGATCCTTCCTCAGAAATCCTATCGAGTTCCAGATCTGGTTACTGATGGTGGACAATGATCAGGTACATGAAGGTTGGATTATTCACCTCGTGACTCCAACCAGTTCAGATTCAAAGGCTCCACTGGATGAAGAACCTTAAGCATGACAAGATTTTCTGGAAAGGTCGGGTATACATGTTGGAATTTTATTCAAGAAATAATTGTCTTTATTTTTAATTATTTCTTTCCTTTTCCTGATCCTCATCAAGACCATATCGCTAAAACCCTTATTGATCATGTCCAATCTGATGAGCATCAAAGGAGTAAGCCTGATTTTACAGCCCCTGTACATACTCCTACCACTGTAAATATTCCATACATATACAAGCCTCTTGTCTTACCTCCCATACTCCATGATTTCCCTGCCAACTACTTTCAATATCTTCCCAGATTTGACAAAGAATATGGCTACACCACTGCTGAAAAACACATTAAAGTTTTTGAAAATTATCTTGACCTTTTTGAGGTGGAAAAAAGTGATGTTAGTATTAGGCTTTTTGCTTTATCTTTGCAAAGTAGATCTAAGATATGGTATAAAGATATACCAGCTGCAAGAATCAGTGATCTAGATCAATTTGTGAAAGTTTTCTTGGATCAATGGGTGATCAAGAGGAATCCCTTCCTGATTTTGGAAGAATATGATCACTTGAAGAGACAACCAAGAGAAACAATGCAACAATTTTCAGCCATATTCAATCAAGTCTACAATTCCATGCCTGCTGATATAAGACCACCTCCTGGTTTAGCTCTCTTACGCTACCCAGATGCCTTTGATCCAGAGATGGAATTTCAATTGAGAGAAAGGGACACTACAAAACTCAAGGAGATGCATGACAATGCAATTAGTGTGGAAGCCAATTTGCTGATCAAAAGGTCGAAGTTGGAGGTAGAATACAGAAAGAAAACAACAAAGGAGCAGTTGTAATCCTCAGAGGTGAATTTAGACATTCTGGAAAGTACCATGGAAGAAATGTTGCACATGATTAGCATAAGAGAAAAACTTGATGTTCAAAGGCATCATGTCCCATTGATTACAGAGAAAGAAAGGGTCACTGTTCCCAAACACTTTGTAGCTCACCCTTGGTATCATAGATCATAAAATGATTATTTCATATATTCAATTCACAATGTGGACACAAATGAAACTCCATCTCAACATGTAGAGGAACAACCAACGGATATGATGTGCATGTTCGATGACATTTCCTACCTGGATAATCTACCCAAGTATGATACGTATGAGGATGATTATGTGGCTGAAATAGATGTGGACTGTTCAAAGCAATCGACAACATATTGTTGGGAGGAAGAAGCTCAATTACAGATAAAATGTGACAATCAACCTTTACACAACAATCATGACAACGATGATTAAAATGCATAAAATTTTAGAGTAAGGGAACAATCTTTGCCCTTATGTTTCTCTTCTTTTCAATTTTTGAGAGAAAATTGTAATCAAGTTGTCAATAGTAGGGAGGGAGCATTTTTTGATCAACCAGTTGAAGATGTCTTTGATGATGTGGAGGTTGTTCTAAACCCAGAATTGCATCCCTTGAGCTACATTGATTTTCAATTTCCAGATGAAAGCTTAGAGCCTGAGACAAATTATGAGTTAATCCAAAATAACTCTGTACCATTAAGCTTTAATTCATTTCAGTTTTTGAAAAAGAATCTTGAGTATGTGCTAAAGGATAAACACACAGAAAATCAAGAAGTTTCAGTGGAACCAATGCAACAATCATCTCAATTTCTACAAGATCCAATATTTGATGTGTTGGATGACTTGTGTTGTCAAAATCATTTTCCATCATCTAGCTATAGGCTGAAAAGCTGTTATGATATTGACATGATCAAGCAGTCAACTTCATTGTCTTTTTTAGCAGAAGTCTCATTACAAAGCCCATCAGAACATTTGCAACCATATCAGGAATTTTTTGAGGATCTAGATAGCATAGATACAGTGCCAGATCATGTTTCTGACTTGGCTGAATTTAAAAATCAAGGAACATGTCAGTTCTACCTTGATCATATAGCTACCTATATGGAGAAATTTTGCACTGCAGAGCTCCAATCTATTTCTAGCATTAATTTTGTTCTTCAGGATTGCCGAGGTCTCTATTGTAAAGATCAGGATGGAAAGCAATTCATGATGCCTATGCAAGTTCTATTTCTGATATTGATTGAAAACATTGAAAGAGAAAATTCATTAGAGCAGTTGCTTGACTAGCTGCACCGGCATTATTGTATCATTTAGAACAACAAAATTATTACCAGTGTAGGGTAGGTAGCAATTTTGAATAAGCTCAGTCATTTGAGTATCTTTTTCAGTATTGTATGGTTTCCAACAGAGCTTGCAGTTGATGATATCTAGTTCAATGTTCAGTCAAATCTGAGCCAGTACAAAGATTGTAGCTGCAGTGACTCCATTGCCCAACGAATAAAGCAATGGTCTGCATGTTCAAAGATCTGAGATTCTTGACACCTCCGCAGGAGCTACCATCCCCAGGTGGAGCCTATGTTGGGGTCCTATAATCATAGGTAACTCGATTATTCAACTGCTTATTTGGCGTTGCTCCCGTGATGAAGACATCTGGCTTACTAGGCTCAGTTGATTCCACTTTCCCCCTCCATCCATTTTGCCCGATCCTCCATCACCCTATTGCATCCTTCATCCACCGTTGCACCCTTCAATCCCTCACCCTTCATTTCTTCACCCCTTCACCAATTTTATCCCTGCACGAATAAACGAGCTCAGGAAAAAAGAAACAATAAGATCAAGGATGATTTTAAGGATGGAAATTTATTTCAAAATGTAGAAACCTTGGCGAATCTTACTAATTCTTCATATGTCAACTATAAAAGTTTGGCGATATTTTTGTAAAAATATTCCAATTTCTAAGTATTTTATATAGTTTTTATAAAATTTTGGCAATTTTTAAGGTAAAATAATTTTATCCTATAGAATTTGGGCGAATCATTTTTAAAATAGTGAATCTCGTTTTTGGAAAAACCATGGAAAATTAGCCCATGAGCGAAATTTAGCCCCTAAAATCATCCCTAAATAAGATTAATAATGTTAGTAATAAAATTTAGTATAGTTATAATATGTTAGACTAGTTAATAATTAATTAATTGATAATTAAGTTAGTTGTTTAAGTTAGTAACTAGGTTAATATTTTATTAATCAAAATTGTAATTAAATACTAATTAAAAACAATAAAACAATTCATATTAATAAAACATATAAAATATAATAAATAACAAAATAAAAACAAATATTAAATACAAAATGTAATAAAAATATAAAACAAAAATTATAAAAATTTAAAGTATCCTAAGTTCTACCCACGCACTCCCCCGTACAACTCGGACCCTCCCCCTCACGTCCCATCAACACCTTGGGGTCCGAGTTGGTGGTATTGGGAGGGATAGGTTTCACCTCAGGGTGAACTCGGACCCCCCCTCCCAATACCACTTACCACCTCGAGGGGTTTCGAGTAAACCGCTCTGCCCCTCCAAAACCGCCCTCCCGAGATTTCAAAATCGTTTTTTTGCATGTTTAACACTTCGACTTCCAAGTAGGATCCCAGGCAAATGGAAATGAAGTTTTAAAAACCGAGAGAGGTTTTTGTTCAGCACAGGCTGAAGAACAAAAACCTCTACCACTTTTTTCACAAGTACCACCATTTGGGAGAATTAAAGCCATATTTCAGCCTCATTTTTCAGTTTTTCGTTTTTCTTATTTTAGTACTGATTTTGTGGGAGCTGTTTCAGCGACCTGGAGATGAAATTCGAGAAACCGAAGGAGGTGTTTTCTATAGAAAAACTCATCTACAATAACCTCCTTCAGTTTTTACATAGGTTTCACCGTTGAAGAGAAACAAATGTCTGAGTTGACCCCTTTTATGCAGCAGTTCGGCTCGTCTTTCATGGCGGACAATTCGAGATTTTCAGCGATTTTATTTCTATTTTTGGCCAAGGTGGTTGAATTCGACCTCCTGAGCTTGTGGAAAGTCTGTTCTATATATTGTGATAGAGAATAAGGGAATTTTTTTGGTTGATTCTTGCACCCAAGAAAGCCATTCTCTGTAATATTTTTCAGATCTACCAATAATACAAAGGAATTGATACATATGATTCTTGCGTCTGGGTATTGGTGATGTTATTCTTGCTATTTCAACATTATATTACTCCGTTATCACTTTGTTTTCTAATTCTAATTGTTAAAAGGAAGTTAAAGACCATAATTTACCTCGTGTACTCTGTATTTGGCCTTTTATCAGTCTCTGTGTTATTCTTCTGATTTTGAGTTAAAGAAATTCTCTAAGGCTTCTTTACTTAAATGAAACTCTCACTTGTTCTTTCTTTCCATCACATTTAATCTTAATCGATCCAGTATCTTGACTATCTCTCCCTGTGAAGAAGCCTTTTAAAAGTTGTTTATCTAACCTTAAGTTTTAACATAGACCCCATAGCCGAATGGATGTTTAAAGCAATATTGTTAGCCATCTTTATAAAACCAAAATAAACACTCTTATCATTTCAACTAGCCTAACATCCAATCCAAACAAAGCTAGATCAGACAGAGAGAGACCTCTCTAAGTCTTGGAGGGCTAGATCCTAGACTCAAAGCGGTTTGATGTTTCCTCTGTGACTGCCTCCACAACCTTGGGAAAATTATATAGTGCTAACAATACATCTTAGAGATGATGTAGATGATACTCTGTATCATGCCAATACAACTTAGATATGATGCATTCACATCATCCTAGTACGACTTAGAGGTGATGTAGATGATGACATTGTTGATGCAGGATGATATCAGATGATATGATTTGATTTCTATGGAGACTGTATGTTTCTGGACAATAACTGTATGCTACTGTGGTGGATGTGATCCACTGGTAGTGATTGTATATCATTGGTTAGTAGTCGTGTGCTACTAGGAGTGGTTGTGTACCACTGGATAGTAGTTGTGTACTACTATGGATAGACATAGTCATGTTCGATGACATTGTATCTTATTTCCATGGAGACTATCACTAGTGTTGGAGATGATTTCCGACTAGATGGATAGTGATGATGGTGCTCGTGATTTGATCTATGTGATCATGAGATAGACTATGTGGCTATGTTGTTGCTACCGGTTGAATGGTATGTTTGTACTCAAGATCATTTCCTTTAATACCTCCCTAGCTAGGAGGGAGTGTTGATTTTATGGTAGCTGCGGGAGGTATTAACATCTAGATGTAACCTTTGATGAGGCTAGAATATTCCAGGAAGAAAGACAAACCTTAAATAGTTGGTTAATAACCCTAGAAGACAAGTCGACTCAAGAGAATAATTTATATTAAGTTATTAGCCTCCAAGAGAAGAAGTCGACCCAGTTAAGTGACTTGGAGGACTATAAATAGAGGGCACTAGAGCTCATTTGGACTCACTCACTCTCACAATTGTATAAGGACTAGTGGTGCACATGACTAGAGGAGAGTTGTAACTACTGTAGTAGTAACTTGGTCTTTGGTTATGGTTTGGACTTTATGCTTGGTACGCTAGATTTGGAGAGAGGTACACTACCTTGGTTGGATATTGGTTCTCGTGATTGCTTCTAGAATTATTTTGTCTATGCAGGTTAAGGTGCTCGGGGGTGGCCTTTGTGCCTATGGTTGGGTGACAATATAGTGATATTTTATATCGTGAATTGAGCACACATATTATTTTAACACCCTATACCACCCAACTATCGACTAAGGATGGTATTCTCCTCTCCTTTAAGAAATCTACACAAACAATTACATAAAAATATAAACAAGAGCTGTTAGCAAGGAAAAATAAGTAAGTTAAATCCAAATGAATAGTAAAAAATAACTAAAAATAAGTAAGTTAAATCCAAAGGAATAATAAAAAACACCTAGATAACCAATTCCTCTAGGAGATAGCCAACATAACAAGCATTCACAATTATTGCTCAACCCTCAACTAGTAAAGATACAATCCTAACAACTTAATGAGAATAAGCATGTAACAATCACTAAGAACTTTGAGAAAGCCAACAGAGCTTAGATAATATTATTCAACAAGTACTAAGAAATACACTAACCTTACTCTTATTTACAAGAGAATAGGAGGCTAGGGTCAGGTCTCAAATTCCCACGGTCAAAAGGAACACAAAAAATGTCTCTAATTTGCAATAGCAGGCCCATGGATAACAATCAGAGGTTCCATTGGGAGGCACAAATCACAAAGAAAAATGATGATGGAGCACAATTTTTTCCTTTTCTTCAAGGGATTTTTGATCAAAAGTTTATTTTCTCGAATTTTTTTCTTTTATCAATTAAATATTACAAAACAAATCATTTGGAAAAGACAATATAAGTTGTATTTGATTTACTATGTTGAAAAGTCAAAAGTTATTTGACTTCTCACACTTATCACTTTTCCAAAAGTGACAAGTGTCTTGTAACCAAATGTCAATTTTAACCTTGGGATTTGGAGACCTAACCTTGTCTTCCTCTTGTCTTGTAAATAAGATAAATGATTTTTTATTTCTTAGGAATTGTTGAATAATATTAGCTATTGTTGTTTTTCTTAGGTTTCATAGTGATTGTTGCATGCTAGTTCTCATTGGGTTGTTGAGATTATGTCTTTGTTGGTTGAGGGTTGATGGATAGTTGTGAATGCTTGTTATGCTACGTATCTTCTTGAGGGATTGTTTAGCTAGGTGTTTTTAACTGTTTTATCGAGTTTAACTTACTTATTATCCTTTATTAATAACTCTTATTTATTTTTTTATGTGATTGTTTATGCATATTTATTAAATGAGTAGTGCATACAAACCTTACTTGGTAGCTAGGAGGTTTAGGTGTTCTTAAGGACAGTTCTAAATCCCATCTTTGTTGGTTGGAGTTGTCTTATCCTTCTCTTTCTTCTCATTTTTTTTCTTCTAGTCTCCGTTCTTTGTTATTACTAACCATGAATAGGTAAATTGATTGTTTTTTGTTGGTTTACACTTCCAAGACAACCTTCTTTTTTCATTGGTATCAAAGTAAGAAACAATTTAACCACTGGAAGGTAGATCATGGAGAGAAACAATATGTATGGAAATGGAATACCACAATTTAATGGTCAGAACAGTCATAGCCATGAGATGTGGAGTATCAGGATGGAAACATTTTTACAAGCACAAAGGTATGATGTTTGGAAATCAGTTGTTACAAGATACACTGCTACAAAGAAAGCAAACACTGTAGTCAAGAAGGAATTGAAAAGAAACAACAAAATAGAAATGGATTTCATCTGGGAAGGATTACCCGATATCGTAAAAGAGAAAGTTGGAAAATGTTCATCAACTGAAGAACTTTGGGATAAGATAC
>SNQJ01S0158759.1:0-21955 GCA_010110895.2 Picea sitchensis
GAACTCATGATCAAGGGAATCGACTAGGTATTGGAATATATAGGCAGTTAGCCATCAAAAGAAGGAATGTGCAATAAGGAAAGTTCAACAATGAAAGGTCGATACACGCGAAATGAGAAAATTTTGTTAAAAAAAAAAAAAAACAGTGAGTAACCGTCTAGTTTTCATACCCTGTATTAAAAAGATATGAATGTCGGGAAACGTAAAGTCCCGATAAGGGATTTGAAGAGCATTTCAACGCTTTGGGCTGAAGGGAAAGGGAGTCCAGTGGAACAAGTGTAGTCCAGGATCTGCTACTTGGGAAGACGCCGAGACACTACGGCGAGACTATCCCTTACTGTTTTGACTACTTCGAGAACATGCTTCTCTAAGGTGGGGTGTAGGTAACACCACCTTTTGACTTAGACGGCCAGGATTACCTGAGGCCTATATACTTTATTTCCTAGTCACGGTGAAACTATTAAGTGATACACTCAAACTTTAAATTTATGAATTTCTATGAAATGTTTAAATGCTATTGATGATGATGCATATGATGCAACATATTGTGAGAAAGAGAAATTGTTGAATGTTTAAATACCCTTAGAATGATGTTGGATACGATGAAATCTATTTTTGTAAATGATAATCTTGTGAATGTGTAAAGAGTATGAATTATGGGATATTGTGAAATTTGATTCAAATTGGAAAACTTTGATGTTAATGTATTGGTACGGGGATACCAAATTGAAATGATGAAAGTATGCAATTATATGATGATGCATAGAAATGTATAAGTTTTTGTTGCGGAACTAATCTATAGGTTATGGGATAGGAAATAGCCAAGTGATAATGATGATGAAAGTGGTCTCGGGATATAGCGGAAAACAGTATGGTATGAATAATGTGTGGGAAATTATATTGATTTGGATGCATTACTATGATATGTGGACTAATACATGATTATGCTATACTTTTGGTACTAAAACGAATAAGCGATAATAAAACACTAGCAACAATTGTTTGTTCCATTGTAGGGTGTTGACGCTAGTTCTATTATGAGGGGTGGAGGCTTTTCCGTGTATCCTCCATTGTATGGGGTGTTGACCTTGGTACTATTAGGAGGGTGGAGGTGTTTCCCATCGTTCATCCTCCGAAACACGGGGATACAGGAGGGGCCGGTGTTGGTTCCGCAGCTCCCCAAGGCGATGTGATGAGACATCGGTTACTGCTAGGGAGACTTGAGTGAGATAAGCGACATACTTCCACTACGGAGTTCCTATTTTGGGTGGAGCCGGTATAGCTCCAAGATAGTCAGGCGGACAGGATTGGAGAGCCGAGGAAGTGAGTTAGGAAGGAAGGATGAGTAGAATAGTTGAACCTATATGGAGATTTGTTTTGTGGTGGAATTTGATGAAGGGAGAAATATTGTATATATGAATATTCATTAACTAAAATACAGTTGTGTAAAATAAAATTGTTAAACCGAATAATTGTGATTAAAGAAATTTTTAAGCAATTGATTAATTGTTGTCTTTATAAAAGACTAGTCTTAGTAGTAGTCATTTGCATGCATAAATTATTAAAGGATGATAGTTTGATTAATAGTACATGCGAGTTTGCAATGTACTAACTACCTGTCATTTCTTGTACATATACACTAGTATGTATGAGTTTTCTTGACTTACTAATCCTGTCGGTTACTTATTGTGAGTGTGTGAAACATACTCTTTTCCTTTGTACCAACAGATACCTTAAACTTCGGGCCAGTTTCTTGAAAAATTAGGTGTATGTATGACCCTAATTGGATACATGCTTAAAAGATTATAAAGTACAAATTTAAGTAAAAGAAATTAATTATGGTTAAGTGAGTAATAATTCTTGATGGAATCACATTTAATGACACAGCCAGAAATAAATGTGATCTGTGAAAATGATATAAAATGGTGGTGTGTCTGAGAAAGGATAGCTATGGATCCCGAGGAGATAAAACATTAAGTCATGTGAGAAAGGCGGGGCCGGAGGGTGGTTGGAAAAATGGCATGGTCGAGAGGAATAAGGGAGGGGACATTATTTTCGGTGTGAGGATGGATATTACTTGAGGGTATTCTTGGCAGTTGTATTAGCCAGAACCATTGCTGCTTTGGGGACGAGTTTCTATGTGATACCGTACTATTGTATTAGTTTGCTTGAGCACGTGGTATATTTATTAACCAGAATTTGTTGGTTTTCTTGAGCAACAAAGTGTTACGAATTGGTTGTCGGGGAACCTTGGGTTCTTTGGAGGTTTTGGGCATGGGGGCGAGGATATCAATATGATATCTAGAGCTGGAGTAATTTTCCTAATTGGGGGAGGACAATAGTTTTGAAGGTTATTTTCTGTTTGTGGCGGGGTTGATCGTATGAGGGCGAAGAAGCGTGGTAAAAGCGTGTAACAACAATTAGCATCAGAATCAGGTACTATTGAAGTTATGTATTTATTTCTTTCTTCCATGTAGTTAGTATTTGTGGATAAATCTAAGTCACCGAAGCTGCAGTTATGAAAATTCAATGTTATGCTAGGAAGTTATTGTTTCCGTTACTCAATAAAAGATATATGAAACTTAATATGTTTAGAAGTATATGGGCATTACAATAAGGTAGTAAATGGATGAACTCAAAGTCATCCCCTTATGGTGAAAACCCTCATGGGAAAAGAGCGCTTTGTGATTGAGTTATCCTAGGTATGGTTAAGAGAACCCAATGCTTAATTGTTGAATAATGAGATGAAGATGGGTAGAATTTGTGGGTGACTATCCTAGATGGATATTTCTTGCATTCCATTTTGATTGTATGTGGAGCGTCACATAAATCCTTAGGGTTTGAGAGTTATGGACTTACACAGTTGAGAAGGACCATCATATGTTGGTTTGAAGCATAAAATGTCAAAAGAAGTCAAAGTGGTGCAAAGAAGAGGATTATTTAAATATGTGAAGTGACAAAATCAAAGAGGATTATTTAAATAATAAAGTTAAGTATTAAGTGAGGTAGGATTATTTAAATAATGTTGGATTGAGAGGGGGTGAATGTTAATAGAGCAATTGAATCACAACCATATAATCCAAGTGTTATATCAATGAAGCATTATTATCCAATAGCTACTTGAGTAAACTAAGATGAACAAATGAACAATCATACATACCACAGGAGTACACCCGTTTTCGTGGAAGCAAATGAGAGAGAAACATGGAATATTTTTCTTATATGTTTTGAAGAGTTACATTCATTGGAGCTTAAACTTTCATTTTTTTCTAGCTACAATTGGAAGGGGCTCCAACCTCCTAGTTTCTCGGTCTACAACACGAGGGAAGCTCCAACTCCCAATTCTCGGCCAAAGCGAGGAAGGGCTAGCCCATGTTTCCGGCTACAACTGGAAGGTGTGTACAACCACCTATCCTTGCACATCTTGCCACCTACGAAGTAGAAGTAGAATGATGAAACCACTATCACTATCCAACGTGAGATATATACCATTGTAAACATGTACCAATAAATCTGAGCCATGCATAAGCCATGCATCAAATTGTACCTCAGCGTGTAATCAACTTGTACCATAAACAAGTGCCATCAACCATACCAACCTGTAATCAGCACGTACCATAAACAAGTGCATCAATATTGCACCAACCTGTACCAAACACTTTGTAATCAACTTGTACCATAAATAAGTGCATCAACCATTCACCAGCACGCGTGCTTGTACCATAAACAATTGCATCAACCATGTAACGTATTCAACTGTACCATAAACAAGTGCATCCAACCAGCGCGGCATGTACACCAATCATGTGTCAACTACTCATCAACTATGACTCTCAATATGTACCAACAACATCAACTATACACCTCTATAGCCCATGCCAACTCATCAACTTCTTGTCTCAACCGTATTCAACATGTACCTTTGTAATCAGCACGTACCATAGAAGCAGAAGTGCATCAACCGTGCACCAACTTGTAATCAACCTGTACCATAAACAAGTGCATCCAACCATGTATGAAGTATGTACCAATCATTTATCAACTACTCATCAACTAGGCTCATCAATATCGCCAACATCATCAACTATACCGTCATGTATGTGTGTCAACTCGAAACAACTACTTACATGCAACCATGTTACTCAACATGTTTTACAACATAAATCTCTCATCCAATTTCATCATCCAAATCTGATTTGTAGCTCTGTAGACCCACAATGTATATGATCAGCGTCCTTCAAACCTTCCTTAACTTTAAAAACAAGAGACTAGCACATTTTTGTAAACTTTTATTTAGTCTCATGCCTAAATCTGGATTAGTCAGCAACCCTAACTTGAAGTAGTGTAACTTTGAACTGTATGTATCTGAGATGTAAGAAATTGATACAAAATGTTTTTTAGTCTGTTTTATGCAATTCTACAGTTTCCTACTTGGAACCTATGAAAAGGAGTTATAGAAAAATGGCGCCCGCCTTCTAATTCTAGCTTATTCACAAGAGAACAACCTTGGCAGAAGTGCCCCGCACCAAAATATTTGATGAATTGATGAAGCATTACACATCATAATAAAGACTATAAACTAATAACACATTTGGTCTCACTTAATTCGGATCTATTATGAATAATTTATGACGTTTTACCCGAACACCTGATTTTGAGTAGTTTCTGGACTACCCACAAACCCTATTTCCACGGTGTAACTCCCAAAATAATGACTCACAATATGAATTTTTTTACCACATATAATTGGATATGTTTTCTCACCTGCATAGAATTTCAGTCTGAATCATTATATAAAACTTGTTATAGCGAAAATGGTGAGATGACTTTTAAATAACATACCTTAAATACTTCATCAAAAGATTTCTCCTTCCTTTGCATTTTTTGGTCTTCTTTTTATTCACTTTTTCCCTCGAGAATTTAGGCTTAGATATCAATTTTTTACCTCATACACATATATATTCAATATTCTGAAGTGTAATCAAATAGAGAGCCTTGCCTCTTAATTGCATACTCTTCAATGCTTCCTTAAAACATCTTCTAGGTCCTTGGCCCACTTTCCTTATTTTAGGGTTAGATACACTTCTAATTCTCCATTAAATTTATTGAAATTTATTTTGTATTCACTTTGAATTATAAATACGCTCATCACTTCACTTTATTGTTACCTTTTAAAATCTCTTAAACCACTTTGACTACATGACCTTTTGGGGCTTCTAGATGACATATGAGGGTCCTCAACATCGTGAACCATAACTCTCAAACCGTGAGGGTATGTGATGCTCACATACCAACATATAAATGGAATGACATGTACTATCCATATAGAATATTATCTAAAAATATATCGCCAACTCATACCATTATTACCCATCAAACAAACTTGGGTCCATTACCCCGAACAGGGTCTCCAACCTCTCATGGCCATATCTCTAGCAGGTGAGGAATTATGCAATAAGTTCCACATACCACCCGAAGCATGACAAGCACACTATCCATCTAGGATATTTTCACGACAAATTCACTTTCCTTCATCTCATTATTCCTACAATTAACATGGGTTCTCTTACTCCCACCAAGCGTCTTCTCGTGAGGGGATTTCACCATAAGGGGACCGCGTTGGAGTTCATCCATATTTACTTCTTATCAATCATGACAAAAATAATGATTATTTATATCAAAAAAATATTAGATTAGATTACCCAAACATTTGTGCTTCTGAGAGTTCTTCAAGGGTTGTATCAAGCTGACAATCAACCTTAATCAACAATCTCCCTTTGGCATTGATGGAAACACTCACGCATGTATCTTGAAATCATATCCCTCATGCTCCCCACGAAATCATGCCTTTATCCTCTGCTCGATAATCATGCTCCCCTTGGAACCATACATCACCTATCCTCATCACGATAAATATCCCCTTTTGTCATCAATGGCAAGGTATATTTTCATCTAGGGTTTCTCCCCACATCTTGTCCTCTTATGGTGTTCCCTCGTTATTTTACATCTAAGACATATAAGATAAGCATTCAAAAGCATTCATTTTGGGTAGAAATAACTCAAGTCTTTGGCGAAGATATTCAAAGGCTTCAGGTGATGATTTTGTAAATGTGTTTGCCACTTGTTATTTTGTACCCAAATACTCAACTCTGATGTTATTTATTGCAACCATTCTGATAGTGATTGGAATGTTTTTTCGTCTTGGAGTGCATCACCACGGTTTTTGAGATATTGATGGCGGGTTATTATTATCACAATATATTGGAATGGGCTCATTATACTCAACGTGTATATCTGTCAAAAGTTGTTTCATCGTGTATATCGGATCAGTCGATATTCCTATCTACATCCCATGATACCAAACACTCACCTAAGTAAAAGGTTGCTCCACTTGGTGCTTCATGGGTCATCAATACAACCTTCCCAATCCACATTTATTGAGCAATAAGTGATAGATCTTTTCATTTTGGATACCTTAATCCAAACTCTTATATTCCTTTGAGATATCACGAAGATCTTGTTTCTTTGCTAATACATGTGATTCCTTTGGTGATGCTTGAAATGGGTGCCCTTGTTCGAAGCGCCTACATTACATGTAGTGCGGATTCTATCATGCTCGATGGGCTACCAATCATTGACCTATATTGCCTCTTATTTTTAGACTTTGAATTCATCAGCTTTGCTCAACTTACAACTAGTTTGCATGGGGAGTGATAATTGGTTTGAAATCTTCCATTCGAACCTCTTTAGCATTTTCTACGATATGCGGTTTGAGAAAAAATTCATGATTCGTTGGCGTTATCGGAGATCACAGAAGGATAGTTCTCCAAGTAATGACATTTCAAATTCATTCTACATGTCTTTTGCAATTTACGGCTTAACACGTCATCATCACTACCAAAAATAATATCATCAACATAAACTTCAATTAATAAAATATTACCTTAACTTACTTTGATGTAGAGGTTGTTATGCACGCACTTCCTTTACGAACCCTACATGTTGGAATACTTATCAATCACGGGTACCATGCTCAGAACTGTTTTAGACCATGAGCCTTTCTTAATTTACACACATAGTCGTGTTCTCTGACAACTGAAATGCTCTGATCCCATTTGTTCAATGTAGACTTCTTCTTCAAGTTCCCCATTCGAGAAAAACTGATTTTGTGTCCATCACGATATGCCCCAACATTCTTGGAGCATGCATAAGCTAAAAGCAAGCCGATTGCTTCCATTTTGGCAACAAAGGCAAATGTCTCTTCAAATTCAATACCTTCAACACGTGCATATCCTTTACATACCAATCTAGCTTTGTTCCATGTAACATGTCCATCTTCATTCAATTTATTCTTGAAAGAAACCATTTTTGTGTCGATCACATTCTTATTCTTTGGTCTTGGAACCAATTCCCAAGTGTCATTTTTCTCTATTTGATCAATTCTTCATCAGCGGCTTATTCCAAAATTTGTCCTTGTTGGATTCTTCAAAACCATTTGGTTCAATTGTAGATGAAGTGCTAGGTGTATTTGTTGATGTGGCGGATTCTTCTATTCTCAACTCATGCATCTTTGTTCGATAATTTGATCTGAAGGAAGATTCTTCTGTACTCATTTCTTGCGGGTGTCTTTGGAGATACTTGCTAGACTTTCTCTTCTTCTTACCGTAGGATTCTCTTCATCTTTCATCTTCCTCTTCTACTTCTTTTCATCTTCTTCTTGAAAGGATTTGTTCCATTGATTTGTTTTCTTCTTCCTTTGATTCTAGTCTATCTGTTTCATCAATTGTTACATTGAAGCTTTCTACAACTTTGTTTAATCTTAGATTATGTACTTATATGATTTCCTTGTACTTGTTAACCAACAAGTATTCCTTTGTCCACCACAGTCAAACTTTCCCATTACGCCATCTTCTCTTTTGATGTAGCTGCTTCCAAAACTTCTGACCTTCATTTGTCGGTCTCCTTTCATGGCAGCTTTCGTGGGGAGTTGTTATAGAGTGTTGTTTGAGCATTACTGTTTTGAATGTGAACTATTACATGCACTATATGTGTCCAAAAATATCATCGAATTTGTAGTCATTTGGTATTGGCCCGGAGCCATTTCCTGTGTTATCATCCATTATGATAATGTTCCTTTGTCTTTAAACCACTCTCTGAACCAATCTATGGATCCATGCTCTCGTCCACTATCATATATCTGGCCGAAACTTGGTAAGTCTTCTTACAAATCCATCTCTTTCCATCTTGTCCAAGACTCTACTTGTGCAATTGTCCATAATGCTAACCCATTTTGTCGATATACTATCAAACTATGCCCATGCTGGCAGTTGCTATGAATATGTTTTCTCAAACTTTGCGAGTTAGAAGGATGGTTCTTTGGTTTGTCATTATCAGCATAGACTCCCCACATCTAATATTCATAGCAATACTTGAGTCTAAGTTGGATAGCTCGAGAAAAATTCTTGCTCTAATGTGGTCATCATCATCTTCATTGGTAGTTATTATCTCTCAGGAGCTCGACTTCTTTCTTTCTATCATGGATTCATCTTTCAATACAATGTATGAAAGATTACGATCTCTGAACATGTTCCTTACCTATCCTTCCTTTCTTTAGGTTATTTCCAAACCTTTTTGTATCTAACATCTTTCCTTTTCTCTATAAGTTTTCTTCATCTCGTTCTTTTACATTGTCAATCTCTTGCAATCTACAGTGCACGGTATTTGTTCACCTATTCTTCTGTTTTTCTTATCCATGCTTTCTTATATATGATATGGGTATTCTCTTTCATGGAAGTATTGATCGTGATTCTGGTAATTGGCTATGTGTCCATAGTTATGACATTTGCGTACCTCAATGTTAGATGTGACCACATAAGCATGGTATGCTTGATCATTTCTTTTATAATCCACGCAATCTGCAACCTTATGTCAGTTAGTACAATAAAACAATGACCATAAAATAAATTTTCATGCACAGGGTGAATGATATTCTTTGTGGCATGAATCATACGAATTTTTTCTTTGGTGATCATGATCATGATTGAATATTTGTTAATGGCTTGAACATGGATGGTATTCTTGAAATGTATCTTCAATAGTTTCTTAGATGCAGTTGACCATGATTCCTTCCTTTGAGTATACGCATAACTCTTTCTATTTTCTTCATTCACTTATTTTTCTAACTTAGCTACTTAGAGTGCTTCTCTTCATTATCTACAACCGATGTGGATGTTTATGTCCCTTCAACTTTCTTGTTGAGCTTGTCGATTTTGACTCTTAGTGTGACAACTTCTTCTTCAAAGTTTAAACTTTTCTTCTTCTTTTTTCATTATCTAAGACTTCATGACCTCTTCCGTGTCTTTCTTATTCAAGTTGGATTTTCAATGCAATTATTTTTCTTCATTCTTCTCTCTTCTTGACCAAACTCTTCCTCAAGTTGGTTTAAATCGTGTAGTTCTTTCCAACAGAGATGATCCATCAATATATTTTCTCTCTTTTATGTGTTTTCCTTTTGTGACAACTGTGTTGGTTTCTAAACATTTCTTTTCATATTATAGAGCTTCTTCAATTCTTACGGCCTCTTCTAGTTGAGCTCTTAATTCTTGATGACTTTGTGAATCCTTTTTAGAGACCTTAGACACTTTGTTTTCTTCATGGAATCTTTTCTTGGATGACTTGTTTTCTTCTCTTTTTTTCCTTAGATATTTAATTGCGATGATCAATTTTTCTTTGTAATCAACACCTTCATCGCTTCTCTTCCTCTTTTGAATGCAATGCGACATGATGAGCATCTTTCATATATTATGTATCTTCTGTCTGCTTTGTCATTTTAAGATCTCGATGGGTGAAGGTATATGTCATGTAACTTATCAATTTCTTTTGGCTGATGAGCATTTACCAACCTTTTCTCTTACCACGGTTTATGTAATCCTTCGGATGAAATCCCATTGCTATTTTGTTATTCTTCTTCAATTTTTCTTGGTTGCGGAGTCTTTACGAACTATATCATATCATGTAACGTTTGATAGCCAAATATAATGTCTTTGTGCTTGTAAAAATAATTTTGTCTTTCTGCTCCACATCTCATGCTTCAAACAATTACGACCATTAAACATTGGTACTCCATTCTCAAAATCCATGATCTCCTTCCGGTGGCTGTTCCACGAAGGAACAACATGCGGAAATAATTGTTGTGTATTCTGCGGGAGAGTGAGGCCGAAATAATAGAACAATTGAATCGCGCGCAACCATATAATCCAAGTGTTATATTAATGAAACATTATTATCGATATAGCTGTGAAATGAAGTGAATAAATGAACAATCATACATACATAGTACACACTAGTGTTTCATTGAAGCAAATGCGAGGGATAAAACCACATAATGTTTTTGTCTTATATGTCTTGAAATTACATTCATTAGAAGCACAAAATTACCAATTCTCCATCTAGAACTGGAAAGAGGCTACAACCCACTATTTTCTCAGGCTACAACATAAGAGAAGCTCCAACTCCCCAAAAAGGAGGCTACAACCCCCAAAACAAAGGAAGTTGGTGCTACAACCCCCAATGTTCTCCAACTACAACGGGAAGGTGGATACAACCACCTATCCTTGCCCCATCCATACCCTGAAGTAGAGGTAGAATGATGGAACCGCTATCAAACTATCACTGTGAGAAATACCATTGTAAATCCTGTGCCAATAAATCTAAACTATGCATCAACTGTACCTCAACCTATAATCAGCACGATGTTGTACCATAAACAAGTGCAACAACCATACACCAAACATGTACAAATAACAAGTCACAACAACATGTCCAAACAACATGTAATAAACTTGTACCATAAACAAATTCATCAACCATTCACCAGTAACTTGCAGCAATTAACGTACCATAAAGAAGTTAAACCAATGCCGCACCAACGTAATCAACACGGTACCATAAAACAGAAGTGCATCCAACCGTAACGTTGGTACGATAAAACGCTTGTCAAACTATGACTCATCAATATGTACCAACATCATCAACTATACACCTCGTAATGGTATAGCCAACTCATCAACTACTTGTCTCAACCATGTACTCAACATGTACTTTAGCGTGTAACTGGCACCATAAACAAGTGCATCAACCGTACGCAACTTTTGTAGTAATGAACACGTACCATAAAAAATGCATCAACCATGTATGAAGTATGTATCAATCAGCCAGACAGCTTCTCTCATCAACTGCTTATTCTATCAATATGTACCAACATCATCAACTATACACCTCATGTCTATCATTGCTAACTCATTAACTATTTGTCTCAACCATGTGCTCAATGTACCACAACCAAAAGCACTCATCAATTTCATCATCCAAACGTTTGCGCCATAATGAACCTGTGGTGTATATGATCACATTCCTATAAGCGTTCCTTAACTTTAAAAACAATACTATCAAACGGCAGTCCTGCATCTGGTTTTTGGATTAGTCAGCAACCCTGGCAAAGTATCATAACTTTGCACTTGTAATGTATAAAAGATATAAAACTGATACAAATGTTCTTCAATATGTTTTATCCAATTCCTCCAAAAGTGTCTACTTGGAACCTCGAGGAAAAGGAATTTATAGCAAAATGACACTTGTTGAATTCGGCTTATTCTGAAGCGACGAATTTGCACTAAATATTTGGCAATTGATTTGAAGTCATTACAAATAATACTAAATAATATACCCTAACCGACACATTTTGTCTCACTAAATTTTGGATCTGTTATGGTGAAGAAGTTATGACGTTTTACCTAAAACTTGCGATTTTGACTAGTTTAGGTTCATACAAACCCTATTTTCCACGGTGTAACTCCAAAATACAATGACCTGAGACAAAATTTTTTACCATAGATACTTGGTCTGTTTTCTCACATGAATAGCAATTTCAAGATCTGAATCATTATAAACCCTTAAGCGAAAATGGTGAGATGACATGTAAATAACATACCTTAGAAAACACCATCAAAATTATCCTTCCTTGCATTTCGGCCTTCTTTTGTTCGCTTTCACCAGAATTTCATCTTAGATATCATTCTTTTACTCGCCACACCTATAGATATTCAATATGCTCAAGTGTAATTCAAATGAAGAGCCTTGCCTCTTATTTATACTATCAAATTAGCTTCCTTAAGAAACATCTTCTGGGTCACTTGGTCCCTTTCCTTATTTTAGGGTTAAAGTTACTTCTAATTTCTCCATTAAACTTGTTATTGAAATAATTTTATTTTTGTATTCACTTTGAATTATAATCATCATTCACTTTATTGTTACCTTTTAAAATCTCTTAAACCACTTTGACTACTTTGACCTTTGGGGCTTCTAGGTGACATGTGAGGTTCCTCCAACTCTGTAAGGCCATAAATCTCAAATCGTGGGGAGTTATGTGACATTATACATCTACCATGAGAAATGTAAATGACATGTAATATCCATATAGAATAGTATTATCTGAAGAAATGTATCATAAATCATGCCGTTACCCATCAAACAAACTTGGGTCCATTACTGACTTAGGGTCTTCAACTCTCATGGCCATAACTCTACCAGTGAGGAATTGTGTGTCATTCCACATACCACCATAAAATGAATGACAGGAACTATACATCTAGGATATTTTCCTTGACAAATTCACTTTTCCTTCATCCTCATTATTCACAATTAAGCATGGGTTCTCTTACTCCACAAAGCATCTTCCATTGAGGGCTTTCACCGGGGGAGCGCTTTGGAGTTGATCCATATTTTACTTCTTATCAACCATGACAAAACAATGAGTCATGTTTACATCAAACAATATTGGATCCATTACCCAAACATTTTGTGCTTTCTACGGGCTTTCTGTATGGGGTTGACATCTGACAACCAACTTGTAATCAACATAATAGGAAATGGAAGAACTTTCTAATTATGGAAGTGGTTATAAGAGTAGAAATGGGTTAAGTGGTCAAGTGGATATTGGATACATGTACAAGTGGAAAATTGGGCAAAGTTTGACATAAGTGACTATGTGGACAAAGTGGCCTAGAAGATATTTCTGAGGAAGCTACTTGGAAGTATAAATAAGACAGCAGGTCTTATTGAAGGAGAATCTCTTGAGAATATGGTGAAATCTATTAGAGAGAGTGACTAAGGATCTCATGGATGCATCAAGTTTTAGTAAGTCCATATCTTGAAGGAGTACCTGACTGATAGAACGCGATACACCGTGGGCTAAAAGGAGACTTATGGAAATTACAAATGGATGAAACACAAGTGGAAAATTGGGCAAAGTTGGACATAAGTGACTATGTGGACAAAGTGGCCTAGAAGATGTTTCTAAGGAAGCTACTTGGAGAGTATAAATAAGAGGCAACGGTCTCTTGTGAAAGGAGAATCTCTTGAGAATATAGTGAAGATCTATTCTGAGAGAGAGAGTGACTAAAGGATCTCATGGATGCATCAAAGTTTTCGTAAGTCCGATATCTTGAAGGAGTACACGAGCAGTAGGAGCACGTACACACGTGGGCTAAAGGAAGACATAGAGCGTACAAATGGATGAAGCCATTGAGACTTGAATGTGAGATGGTGCCGAGCTCTTGAATACTAAAGCAAGTTCCAAATATGCATTCTATGGGTTCAGATATGCCATAGAAACTTTGGTATGGTTACATAGTTGTCTTGATTGATACTCTTTCTTATTGTATGGTGAATTCTTAAGGAATTCTTGGTATCGCTGTTGTGATATGGTTATGTTGGTTGATTGATAGAGTGAGAAACACTCTTATGGTTTAGTATTGATATGATTTCCATAGTATATTGGTTTCTTATACATGATTAAGTAGCATTCATATTGTATGGTTGAGGAGCATGATTAGTTTATTGGATAATATGGATGTGTTGATATTGGTTATGATTGGATAGTGAGAGACAACAGTGGATGTGACTGAAGGCTACAGAGTATCTGAGTTTTTCATGAAGAGAAAACCCTAAATACTCAGAAGGCATACACAGATTGTAGTAGATATAGGTTGTGTACATACGCAAGTTGTACTACTGGTAGGGCATGTACATACGCGTGTTGTACTATTGACAGGTCACATACCTGTTGACAGATTGGTATCTATTGAGGATTGATTCATCTTCTCAGTTGGTGTTGAGTTGTGTAAGTTGAGTCTTGCATTGTAGAGCCGGTGCTCTTGTGGAGTTGTAACTCTATTCAGTTGTTGCTGATAACCCAAGGATTGTAGTTTGTAATAAAATGAAAATTGTACATACATATTGTGTTATTTGTGTTCCTTGTAGTGATGATTTATTGATGATATATGTTGTTGATGTAGGTTCACATTTAACTGGATATAAATGACAACAATAAGTAATAAGTAAATGGTGATTGCTAACTAAGAAGTTTTTTGAAGGGAAAGTTAAAAAAAAAAGGAGCTCTACACTGATTCACCCCCCCCGCTCAGTGTGGTTGGTGTATTTAACAATGTATTGGTTTGAGTATTTCATTTATGCATATGTGACATATGATTGATTATAGCATGATTTTGTGTATGGATCATTGACAGTGTTTAGTTGATGGGTGTAGGATAACGATTGCTTGTTAATTTGACTCACATAAGGAGTAAAGGGACCATGCACATAAACCATATACTGAGGGAGTGGTGTGGCAACGTCCTTGTCACATCCTACTAGCACTCTCGGCGTGGCTCGAATTGTAGGTTAACAATTACCTAGCTCAAGAGTTCCATGATGTCATGAGGGAAGACTGAGACAATCTCTCACGAAGATTTCTAAGGGGCATGCAATAAGGAAGGGTCCTTATTCCTTAGAATACTTTAGTCTCTCACAAGGTCACCTGAATGGAATGTTGACTCCAATGGTTGGAAAACTACCAAAACTAGTCAAAGACGAGTGGCACCATTGGAGCACAGAGTGAGTCTTGAAGGGAACATCGTCTAATTAAAAATTTGAATCAAAGGTGAGTGGTACCCTTGGAGCATGATGTGCATCTTGAAAATAAAACTTGAGTCAATGAATCTAGGTGGCCTAGAAAACCTTGAGCGAATAATTAAACACTCTAAATTATTTAAGAATTGATGGCTTTAATTACTTAATGAATTAAGGATTGAATTAATTAATTGTGAATCCCCAAATGAAAATCTAATACTATGAAAAAATTAATCATAAGTTGGTAAGAAGACTAAAACTCAATTATTAACTAAATCAAATAGGAATGAAGTAAACCAAATTGAGAAATTTAAGAAAAATAAAATAAACCTAAAGATTTATTTAATACACCTATGTACAAGAAAATACCAAATTTGAATTTAAGGTAAGAAATGAATAAAGATGAAAGAATGTGTATGCATACAAAGGTATCTAGAGTCTAGTTAACACTAGTCTAACTAGAAGAAGATTCATATTTTAACTCAACTGATATTTAGTAAGGCGTGAGTCATTAAATGGGAATAAAGAGAATAAAGAGACAACTCTGAGAGAATTAAGGAGCGCTTTTAGAATGAATGAGAGAAACATACTTCTAAATTAAATTATCATATGTATTTATTTGTGCAATTTGGGGAAGGGTGACGAGTGTACAGAGGGAATAATTCAAAATTATTTAATTAAAAAATGAATAAATTATCATATGTATTTACTTGTGCAACTTGGGGAAGAGTGATGAGTGTACGGGAGGAATAATTCCAAATTATTTAATTAAAAAACAAATAAATTGTGCAAGTGGGAATGTGTCATGAAGGAAAATCCTATAAAGCAAATGAAAGAGAGGGAAAGAGATCACACAGGTTATGGGAAAAGTTATGCTGCAAAAAATTTGACAGGTTTTACTTATGAGAGTTTGGATACCCAGCTTGAGAGAGAATTGTGGCTCTACCATATGAGACGATCTGGGAGATAGAGGGAACCATTTGTGCATAGCCCCTTTGCGGCTTTGGGGGCTGAGGAGGGGGAAGAAGAGTACCTCTAGCATTTATTGGGAGGTACCAATGAAGTCTCAACGATTGGAAAGCGAGAGGTTGGAGGAACGCACCATCTCTGAAGCGCATCTTGATATTTTTGTAGTCTACTGTGGTATTTAATTGCTATTTATTTATTTCTAATATAGTTAAATTTGTATAATTTTGAATTCCTGTAATGGAGATGATATTGATCAGTGGTGTGCCTTATTTCTCTGTCTGTGTGTATATATATATATATATATATATATGATCTGGTAGCACCGAATGGAAATGATGCTCCATTTGAGTTTAATATCCCTCATGACGCATTTTAATATGAAGTAAATTTTTTATGTTGAATGAATTCATTGGAAAATTCAGTTATCTAAGATAATCCTAATTATTTTTGTAATCTAACCTTGGATCTACTACTTACTTATAATAGCTTCTGAATGAATGATTACTAAGTTATAAACTGGAGACTACGAACCCTTTTTGTCCAGTCATCGGCCTTTGATGGCGAAGAAAATTCGTAGCCAAATTTTTAAGAGGAGTTGCGCTTATACAGTTGTTAACTATCAGTGGAATGGTAGGTATAGTAAGCGATCCTTTGGTTCACAACCTTGCATGGCAGGTAAGAGTCTTAATATTATTTTCATCCCTTCCCAACTGACGAAGATTTTCCTTCACTTGTAATGGTAGTCGGTGCTAGTTATTACCCTTCCAAAAATTGGTTTCTTCCTTTTGATTTAGTATGACAACCTTGCTCCTTAGAGTGAACATTAGGCTCACAGTGCAGAAAAATCCGTTGAAGATATTTAGTTCATGGTCGAGTTCATAGGAGAGTTTACCCTTGGCTCCTTCCTGCTAGCAAATTTATAAATTGCACAGGGATAAGTTTAGCATACTGTGTGGAACCTTTTTACTTTTGATGTTTTCCTGGACAACATGCACCGATCCAAACCCTGTTGTGTTCACCTTAAAAACTGTGGGAGATTTACGTATTCCTCTTACAGCCTGAAATTCGTGCTAGGTAAATTTCCCTGGGTAAGGATGGTCGAGAACGTTGTGCCTGTGAGCGTTAACTCCGTTCTGAGATTGACGCGTTGTGCCTGAAGTTCAATTTGCTCTAAACCCAAATACAAAGTGCTGACAAATCGTTTGATTTTCTAGTGCGTTGAACTCTGACGCTGACTCGGGTGTCATTGGGTGCTACCTAGCTTTTGATTCGCCCCGCCCAGTTTTTAGTTGCCAGTTCCATGAAAATGTGGGCCCTTTGATACCTTACTTACCGTGTAGAATCTTAGCCACATCGATGTGTTCATTTTCGTATCATTTGCAACCCTGCCGCTTGAATCCCTAAATCATTTGCATCCCAATGGAATTCTCTGTGTGAACCCCTGTTTTGGCGAGCCAAATCATTGTGCCCCCTCCTCAGTGTTTGGAATTGAGTTTTTGGTACACAACCCTCAACCATTAAGTTGGTTCAGTTTTAGAGACAAATATTGCTTGTTTAATTAAAGGCGTTTAGTGCATTGTTTGGACTTGGACTGCTTTCTATTTTATAACAATTGCAGTTTTTAAGCATTGTCTTGTGTTGGGAAATAGGTGAAGAAAATTGAGGTTGTGCATGATCCCATTCAAATCAACTAATTTCACTCTAAAGTACATCTTTTAATTTTGGGTAATGATGACATTGAATATGGTTTTTTCTTCTTGTTATATAAATGACGACTCTCTAGAGGTGCAACATCTAGAAGCGGGGTGTCTCATTCTATTCAATAGTTTTCTTCTTTTTAAAGCCCACATTGAAGTAAAACTTACCACCAGGTGTATCCCTACAGTTGGAATCGTGTTATCCCTTGTATGATATATTTTTACACTGAGGAAGGTATTTATACAAACTTTTAGCCTGTAAAATCCATTTCAAGCCTCTTACCCCACCTTCCTTTGTTCAACAATTAACTCTCGAATGGATTTAAGACTGCAATGAAGCCCCTTTATTTAATTAATATGATGTGGCTGAAATCTTCCTAAAAAATTTAACAGGATACATAAGTAGGATAAGAACAACTCATTGTGGTAATATCATGTTGATTTTCTTAGTTCCTCAAAAGGAACATGTTAGCAGCTCTAAATTTTATCTATTGCTTGAAATTGATCTCTCATAGTTTTAAAATGTTTAAGGTAGCTTTGGGATCCTTTTCTTGTTTAGTTATGGTTGACCCTCTTAGTTCTTTAAGGAGGGCTATGCAAGCATTGACTTCTCCATTAAATATGTTGAAGAATGACAAGATACATAAGGTAAGTAGTGTTAACTTAATGTATGGTTGAGAGTATCCATCCTCACATGGGTTCTCATAATGAATATGAAATTTTTCTTTCCCTTACATGCTCCTAGAAGATGCCCTTTAAATGAGATGTATAGTGATGCTACATGATATTAAGCTTGTATTGAGCTCTTGATTTATTTATCATTATGATTATCCTATTTCTCCTTTACACACATTGTTGCTTGAAAAATGATAGGATTTAGTAGAATAGCCTATTGCGCGATTAAACATAGTTCATGTATGGTTGAATTAGTAACTAGAGTACCATTTCTCCATTAAACCTTGTTGGTGTTGATTAAATTTGATTAAATAGATTCTCTTGCACCATGGATAATATTGATGTATGATTGATTGAGTACTTAGGTTTTTTTCATGCCATGAAATACATTAGTTTACTCTTGCGTCATGGATAGTTAATGTTGGTGAATGCTTGTTTTAGAAATTAGAGTTCTCACACGCCATGAAATAAATGTTGATGTATGATTGATAAATATGATGATTACCCTTGACCCATTAATAACTGATTATTAAGATCAATTAATTGACCTAGTTGATTTCGTCTTGATGGGATTAGTGGGATTTAGACACCTCCTTGTTCCTCAGAATAATCGCCAGCCCTGAGACCTTAAATGGTCAAAATCAATCTGATGAATCCTGGGCTTGAGAGTTTCTTATGTGTCCTGGAGTTCCTAACCATGTGAGGTAGGTTGGGTGGGTAGTTATTTTATTATTAAGTGATAGGGTTTCTCATTATTTTATTGCTTCGGTTGACTGTGATGTGTTGAATTATGTCGCTAGTTATGTTTATGTGCTGATCATGTTTCTCCATCATTTATGTTAATGCGTTGGCTCGTGTCGTTATTGATTACTTTAAGGTGTCACTTGTAATTCTTTTAATTATGATGTCATGTTGATTATGCATTGCTATGATTTATGTGTGACAATTATTTTATCTTATTGCATGAAAAAAAAAATCCTATTGTACATCGTTTGTTGTCGAAACGACGGGGTCATTACATAAAGGTAAATATGACCTGATACTTGGACAAAGAGTTTACCAAATTCCTTGATCTTGTGGTAAATCTTACATAGATCAAACTTGAAAATCCTTCAAAGCTCGATTGAAAGAGAATATAGATGATATTATCCACAACCGAATCTCCATGTCAACTATTGTCAATAACTCCTTTAATTCCAAACATCTAATTTGTTTTGACCAAAAAATATTTTTAGCCTCTTCTCTTCATTACTCTTCTCGCCTCATTGGAAGCTCGCCATTCATCAACTTGATAATCAAACTTCCTCTATGTAGATGTCATTAACTTGATTGTTTGGATCCTTTCAACAATTTTTCCTTCTAAATTTCATTTTTCTTTGGGATCTAAGTGTTTCATTTCCATATATCTCCTAGTCTCTCTATGATTCCCACTCACATATTTGACATCCCTATTTTCTTAATCGTGTCGTTATGTCTTTAATTTTCTCATATTATCTTTGTTTTCGTTTTGTTTTTTGAAGCTTTGACTTTTCTCCTTAATTTTTTTGTTAGTCTTCTCTCAATTTTTTTTATTATTTATTAATCTCCTTTGATCTCATCAGATAAATTAATATTTTATACATTTCCTTTGAAAACTATTTTATTATTTTATTATTTTAATCTTGTGTAACAACCCCTCTGTGACGACTAGGAAAGCGACGCATAAAAGACAAAATTTTTTTCTACATTAGGAAATTTAACGCCAACAGTATAAATCATATCAACGCAAAAATCAAGGATGTCATAAGTAAAAGCACTACCATCTACTCATCATTGAAATAAATAGTGATACATTCAATGCATCAACTAAAAGGATGGCGACACACAAACATAAATAGCGTCGTCGCTTACAACATCATATTCAACTTGAAACAATGTATAAACAATGATAAACCAAATAATGAATATTAAAATGACTACCCGCCCAGCCTACCCTGCAAGGTCAAGATGTCCAACAAACATAAGTAACGCTCCAGCCCAAGATCCAATTGATTTTGACCATTTAAGGTTGCAGGGCTGGTGATTGTTCTGAGGAACAAGGAGGTGTCTAAATCCCAAATCAAATCTGAGGAGCAAAGGCATGTTAAAAAATGACAATGGGAACTGAAGTTGAACCCACAATTGACGCTGAATTGTTTCACCGGCCTTTTTGGTTTCATTCGACAGGTGAGTGCATGCATAATTCCAATGCACGTTTGAGGAATCTAACCTAGCCCGTAGGTAATATATTCGTCTTAGCTTATAGAGGTATTAACCCCAAGCGAAAGAAAGACTAATGAAGATTTTTCTAACACAATAAAGCCCCAATCAACTAGATCAAATTCATCAACCTAAACATAAATTATTCAAGCGTAAGGGTCAACATCAACGTATCATCATGCAACAACATCTAATTCATGGTGCAAAAGTATTCTAACTAATTTCTAGAACCATCATACATCCACATAAATTCCATGACGCAAGATTAGTCAACTTATTTTCAATGGTGCAAAAGATCATAAGGGATTAATCAATCCTATGTCGTCATTATTCTATAGGAAAAAGAGTAATCAATAGTAATTTCAATGGTGCAATAGAATATAAGTACTTAATAAATCCTATATCAACATTATTTTAATGGCACAACCCAAAGAACAAGTATCACAATGGTCGTTAAGCATGGAAAGAAGAATTTTATTGATGAAACATTGTTGACACCAGCATTGAAGAAGAACCTACTTTTTGTAGGACAGATGATGGAGTAAAACTATAAGTTAGTGTTTGATAACAAGGAATGTTTAATCATGGATAAGATGAATGATAATGCAATTGTGGCAAAAGTAGAAATGATTGAAGATATAATTTTCAAGCTTTCTTTTGATTCAAGTAAATCACAAAGTTTGAATGCAACAAAAGAGATGAACACCAAGATTTGGCATTTAAGAATGGGACATTTGATTTTTTAGAGTTTGGTGTTGCTTCAAAAGCATACTATGGTGAATGGTCTCCCTTATATCAATAATGATGATGAATTGTGTGAAGGATGTATTTTTGGGAAACAACACAGGGAAAGTTACTCAAATACAACTTCGAAGGATAGCGAACATCTAGCCTTGGTGCATTCATATTTGTGTGGTCCAATGGAGACAATGTCTTTTGGAAAGGCTCGTTATTTTCTCACTTTCATTGATGATTTTTCAAGGAAGACTTGGGTGTATTTTTTGCAAGAGAAATATGAAGTGTTTTTGTTAAGGTCCTAACCCGCACATAGGTAGATCAATGTATTCGGATGTAATAAAGGTCAATATTAATAAGTGTTGGAAATGTGTAACAGTTAGCATATGCTTGTCATTGATGGAAAGTACAACAGTGAAGATGACAAGCAAACAGAAGACAAAGGAAATTAAGCTCAGGAGGAATAGCAGTCTTATATGCACAAGAAGCATAGGAAAGAGACCGAGAACCGTCGAATCTCACTCGGAAATCCCGACAGCTGTTGGATCGGGAGAAGCTGCGCAGATGTTAAGCGCAGGAGTTAAGTGCAGAAAAGAAGTGATCTAAGCCGTCAGATTGGAAGCAAACCCCGACAGTTGTGAGATATGCAGAAGCTGCGAGGGAGATAAGCCATC
>SNQJ01S0158760.1:0-21955 GCA_010110895.2 Picea sitchensis
AATCATAGCAAAGAAACTCTGCCCAATTGCCGAATCCGTTTTGTCCCAACCCTTTAGCCTTTCATCAAGCTTTAGGAGAATTCAAGCAAAGCAATTGGAGGACAAAGAAGAGGAGGAGCCCAGGATCAGGATCGAGGAACGGTGGTCAGTCTCTATTATCATTGTAAGTTGATTCGTATTGAGATTAATAAAAAGATACTTTTCCCGTCCCAAATGCAAGAATCTTATATGTTGTATTTGATTGATGCTTAATCTCTAACCCTCTAGTAGAACAATAGCATGCATGCATAGTTTTGTCTTGGTTGCAGGAAATATTTTTGGAAGGAGCAGCAGAAGCAAAGGGGATAAAGCACAACGGCGAATCTACACCAACCGTCGATAAAAAGGTTAGTTGATTCTTTCCATGTTTGCATGCGAAAAAGGGTTTTAGGTTTGGGGTAGAAGGTTAAAAGTAATTTCTTAAGGGTCATGATCTGCATGCAAGTTTAAGCCCTAGCTTGTTAGTCCGTAGGGTGCAATTTCCCCACAACAATAGTGTTTCACTATGATAGGCCACTAGGCTCCCATGTTGAGTGACGACTACACCAATAGCATAATCTGAAGCATTTTCTTCAATCGCAAATGGTTGATGTAGGCCTGGAAAAATAAAGATTGGTGTTGAGAAAAGGAGGAATTTCAAATCCTCGAATGATTTATGTTGTAATGAAGCCCAAACAAACTCAGCCTTGGCTCCACCCTTGGTCACATGGCTTAGGGACCAAGTGATATGAGAGAACCCCAAAATAATCCTGTGGTAGAAGTTGGTGAGGCCCAAGATGCTTTGGAGCTCGATCAATGTCTTTGGGGCAATCCAATCATGAATAAATTGGATCTTGGTTGGATCCACATGCATACCCCGCTCATCCATGATGTATCCCAAATATCGAATTCACTGCATGCTGAAGGAACACTTCTCCAAATTGGGATATAACTTGTGTTGTTGTAGGGTTCCCAATACTTTCACAATGTGCTTCAAATGTTCCTCCCAATTTTTTTAAAGATGAGGATTTCATCTAGATATACAACCACAAAGGAATTTGTAAATGGACGCAATATATCATCCATCATCCACATGAATGTGATCAAGGAATTAATCAAGCCAGAAGACATGACCAACCACTTGAAGAGACCTTCTTTATACTTGAAGGTTGTCTTCCATACATTAATTTTCTCAATCGACACCCGGTGGTATCCCGACTTCAGATCAATCTTACTGAAAAATTTGGTGCCATTGAACTGATATAGAAGATCATCAATTAGGTGGATTCAGAATTGGTTCTTGACTATGATCTTGTTTAGTTCTCTGTAATCAATAAAAAGTCACCATGTCCCATCCTTCTTATGTACCAAAATAATTGGGCTACTGCAAGGTGAGGAGCTTGGCCTAATGTGGCCCTTCATAATTATCTCTTGGATCTAGCATTTGATTTCTTCATTCTCCAAAATAGAGTGCCTATATATAGGGTAATTAGGCATAGGAGCACAGGGTGGTAAATCAATTGAGTGTTTTACGTAATAGTACAAAGGCACCCTAGTAGGTGAGGCAAAGATGTCTTTGTGTTCTTCTACTATATTGTCCACTTGATTCTACTATGTAGAGAGACATCGTGCAAAGGTTTTGGCAATTGCGGTGATCTTTGGTTCACCTTCCGACCGGACCATAAAGAGAAAAAATCTATGAGTCTGAGAGATCACCTTTTTTCACTGCTTCACGGAGATAAAAGAGACTGCATTGGATGGGATTGCCTCTGGTACCCTATAGATTTGACCTCCCAAAGTAATAATGACACTATGGGTCCTAGATTCGTAAATAACATGACTCTTCCACATATATGGTTGTCCTAAAATAACATAACAAACTTCAAGTGGGGAAACACCACACCATACCTCATCTTTGAAGGGCTTGATATTGTGGTGCAGGAGACATTGTTAGCTAATGCAAATGTCTTGTCCCTGGCTAAGCCAACTAATGGTGTATGGATGAGGGTGTGGTGTCATTATTAGGTTCAAACTCTTGATGATGTTTTTTGATATTAGGTTCTTCTGGATACTGCTATCAATAATGAAATGGAGTGGGGCCCCCTTCACCCACATATGTGAGTGGAAGAGGCACTCCCCTTCTTCAGGCTCATCTAGTTCCTCTGGTTGAACCTTTGTGGTAGCGATGATGACATTGGGTTCTGTTTCAATTATCTATTTTCCCTTATCCAGTTCTGAATCAGATTCTGAGCCGGAATACAACCATGAGGAATTCATTTTAGTCAACAATGAACTTGCCAAGGGGTTTTGTGGAAATTGCACCAGTTTCCAATGTCCTTCTTCAACTTCTCGTTACCCGTCTTTTCTTGTGGCTTGGACTGGTTTTCCTAGGGATGGACATCCTTTCTTTGTCCTTTGTTCTGGGAGGTAGGGCCACCTTTACTGTGATTCTATTGCAATGGGTTTATAGAACTAAAATCCCATTTATTATTTTTCTTGAACTTGTTCTCGATCTTTACAACATATCGGTAAGCAACTCCCAATGAGGATATGTCCAAGAACTCCATATCTATTTGGATGTACCTATGCAAGCCACTTCGGTACTTTAGAACCAAGTATCACTCAGAGTCTTCAATACCCATATTTGTGCTTAAGTTATGGAAGATGTTGGTGTACTCTGAAACAGTTTGGTCTCTCTCCTGATGCAGAGTTGTCCATATCGTGTATTGGTCATCATAGTTTCCAACAAAGTAGTATTTCTTTTTGAGGGCATCAACAAAAGATGACCAAGTCGGTTCTGGCCCAAAAATTGCAGAGTCATCTCCAACATGTTTCTCACAATAATATTCCCACCAATCAATGACATGGGGAATGGATTTAAGTAGCGTGAAGGTGATTTTTTCACTGTTGGAAAATTTTCGGATAGAGAAATAACCCTCTAGCAGACTTAACCATTTTTCCAAAGCATCGATGTCTATCTAGCCTTCAAATAAAGGAATATCAAAGTTAAATTGTAAATTGAAGGGTGTCGCACCTCTGAAGTGATTTTTGGTTGAAGGTGCCTTTGTTGATGTCGGCACTCATTGAAGGATCTAGGAGAAATTATCCATCATCTCGTTCCTCTATTGCACGAGGGATTCCTCAAGCAATAGTTTCATAGGATCTCGTGCTTCGTCCTATGATCCATATTATTTTTGGAACAAAATGAAAGCAGAGATATTACAATGAAATACACATAAAAATTGCCAGAAAAAGAGAAATACAACAATACATGATTTCTATTAATGAAATAAATGTACAGAGACTATAAAAATATAGAGTGCAAGACTCGCTAGAATGGTGGCAACTTTATATTTGAGAAGAGATGTTACAGCTATGCTCATTCACAAGAATATCATTACAATGAGGCTCTGGAGGCCTTTTTATGATAAACATAAATGCCAAAACCATAGGCATCCAAAAACCTAACCCTGGGAGATGAAGCACCAAAAGTCATGTGGGCCCTGTTGGGGTAAGTTAGTACATTAACTTTCTAGGGTCGTAAATTTTGCATACGATCTCCATTTTAGGCGTTTGATAGCCTATTGGAAAGGTATTTTCGAGAACTACGCATTATGCCAACAAAATTTGACTATGTCTACATTGTGACCATGGAAATCCAAGGAAACATTGTTTAGATCCCCAAAACAAACTTGGAAGTACAGAAAGATATATTGACATGAAAACTTCCAAAATAAGACAGTTGGAATGTGGGCGGCCACCTATATCCACCTGGATTCTATGTAGGGCTCCAGGAAAACCTTATAAGTTCAGAACCCACATATACAAAGAAATTTCCATATTACATAGAAACGTGTTGAACTAAAAACTGTCAAAATGAGCCAGTTGGAATTTGGAACAGGTGGGTGGCCACCAATATCCACCTAGATCAATCCTCCCCCCTTAGGAAGAAATGTTCTCCATTGTTTTGAGTGCTTAGGGAAGAGGGGAAATCATTTTCTGAATCTGAATCTTGGTGATTTATGTGCTTGTTGGAGAATTTGCACTACTTGGTCTGTGGAAGGATGTCACGAACCTGTTGTTGGTGGGATTGAATCTGTTCCATCAACCTGTTGTCTTTGGGATTGACGGGGCATTGTGTAGGCACCATTGTATATGAAGAAACAATATATGCTTTCTCTTATGCAATCTGTTTATGTTGGATAGAAGGTGTTGAGCTTGTAGTGGCCTTCTGTGCATCCTTTGAACATATTGTGAAGAGGATGAATTTTGCAGTATGAGAGATTACCTTGCGGCACTGTTTTGGTGGAATAGTAATCGAAACTACTTCTGTTATCTTGTAAAGTTGACCCCCCAAAGTAATAATTACACTATGGGGTCAAGACTCATAAACAACATGACATTTCCACATATATGGTTGGCCCAAAACTGTTGATTTTTCGATAAGCTAGATTAAGCATGTAGTTCATTTCAATCTGCATTTGTCTTAACCATAAACAAGAATGTTGCAGCAACCAAGATCACAAGAAGAAACACCATGCACAAGAACACAAGAAGTATTGTGGGAAACCCTTCTCAACAAGGGAAGAAAACCCAGCCAAATCCTTTGCTATATTCTTCAATAGAAATACCTTCACCGCCAAGAAATACCTATCACACAAGAGGGTGCTTAAACCCTAGAAGACTAGCGCCCAAGAGAGTTGTGCACTTCTCCCAAGTAAATGTACTTGCTGAAATTTCCAAACTCACATGAAAGATATATTTCCATAATGGGGATTTTACCTTTACTTATACTAACCTAAACCTGTCAACATAAGTGTCTATTGGCACAACAGGGCCAACCTCACTAAGTCATATTATTATTATTATTATTATGATTAACCAGATTAATTATCTTTTACATTTATTGTTTTTAATCACATTAAGGTGGGTCTGACCTGTACCCTTTACATAACAATTAGGGTTACAGGCATGTCTAACTCTTGAACAATATATAGTAGGGATATACTGCTAGTATTGACATGAGATTGCAGGGATATACTGACTCTGATTGGGCAGGGAGCACAGTATACAGGAAGATCACCTCTGGGTGTTGCTTCACTTTGGGATCTACCATGGTTTCCTGGTGTAGCAGGAAACAAACTTATGTGGCCTTGAGTATTACAAAAGCAGATTACATTGCATTAAGTGTGGCAGTTTGTGAATTAGTGTGGCTTCACAAGCTCCTTGCAGATTTATTTGGACATGTGCTAGATTCCACCGTTATTCATTATGATAACTAGAGCTGTGTGAAGCTCTCAGATAATCCAGTGTTTCATGAAAAATCAAAACACATTGAGATCAAGTACCATTACATCTAAGACATGGTGTAGAGGAAGGTCGTATTGGTGCAATACCTTCCTACAGATGAGCAGGTTGTTGAAGTATATCCCACTAGTGCTCATCCACTAAGGGCACATCCATAGGGATGTCATATCTTTGGTTCATTGCATTACATAGAAGAACCATATCTTCACACGTTCACATGTGCTCTTCCATAGGCACGCCCACTCTACAGATATTCATTCCCACTACCTCACACAAGAGAATCATCTGAAGTCTTCTCTTCAACTCTGCTTCTCAGAGGAGGATAATACATCATCTTCATTTATGTTCACATGATTATGCACCCAACACTTTTGGATTGCACACGTTCACCTTGTGCTCAGCCATAAGCATGTCCAACTCAATAGATCACCTTTCCCACTGGATAATCATCTAGAGTTATTATCAACTCTCTGAATGGAGAAGGTCATCTCTACGTTCCTAGCTCTGTCTCAGGAAGGAACCATGTACCCTTCTTAGGGGATTTCTCTCAGGTTTGTAAGCTGAGAGAAAGACTCACATAGCTGAAATGATCCACATCTCATAGGTTTGTAAGATGGAGAATGTCTCACATAGTTGCATTAATCAACACTCCCTCTCAGCTAAGGAGGCATTATTTATCATTCCAAGTCTCACATGGATGTATTTTGAATTTTGTCTTGGCTAGATTTATCGACACTCCCTCTCAACTAGGGAGCCATTATTCATGAAGTTAATTTGGTGAAGATATCTGCAATATTTTCATGTGTAGGAAGGTATTTCATGTGTACAATTTTCCTCTACATCATATCTCTGATATAAGGATATTTCATCTCATCATATTTCGATCCATCAAGAAACACCAGGTCTTCAAGGAGATTTACTCACAGCTCTTGGTTATCATCATAGGATCCATCTCATGGTCAAGTAAATTTGTCAGAAGCTTGTGAAGCCACATTGATTCGCACACTCGATGCTATATATTCTTCCATTGTGGTACTCAAGGCTAGAGTTTTGTTTCCTGGTGCATTAGGAAACCATGTAAAACTTCACGATAGAACATCAGTCAGATGTGATTTTTTGGTTAAATGTACTTTCTTCTCAATCTAAATCGGCATATCCTGCAAACTCAAGTTCATACTGGAGGCATATTTCAGACCATATCCAACTGTGCCTTGTATATATCTCAATACATGTTTTGTTGTTGTCTAGTGAGTCTGTCTCGGTTGACTCATGAAATGACTAGGCACATTCATTGCATGGCATGAATCAAGCCTAGTGTTAACCAGATACATTAGTGATCCAATCAGTTGTGGATCAGTCTCTTCTGAATCATCATCAATCTTCTTATTTAAATCCATCACTGTGGATTTTGCATTATGTCATACTGAATTTATTTAAAATTTCCACTGTATATTTTCCTTGACTTAGGAAAATCTTATCGATCCTCTGACATACTTCTTGTCCCAAGAAGTAGTGCATCATACTCAGATTCATCATATAGAATTCAAAAGTCAAGGATTACTTGTATCCAACAACAACACTTTCTGAATAAGTCATCGGGATCAGTCTCTCGTCACCAACACTGTAATGATATAGGTTTGGATCAACAACACTCTTGCTGAAATACAAACTCATCAAGAATCTATCTATCTGATATAGTTTCCAACTCATGGATGGTAGTACAGATGAAAGTGTATCAAGTTCACTGGGTCAAGTGTCTCATAATAAACAACTCCCTCTATTTATGAGAACCCTCTGGCTATAGATGTCGTTTTGTATTTCTCGACGCTTCCATCAGCTGCATGCTTGATCTTATAGGTCCACTTGGAAGTTACCACAAACTTCTCTTTTGGTCTCTGAATAATATCTTATACATCATTCTTTAAGATATATTGGTATTCTTCTATTATGGCATCTTGCCATACCTGTTCTCTTGTTGCTTCTCTAAGACAAGGAAGCTCAACATCAATGAAGTGGCTCATGACTGAAGGATAGATTGAGAATCTCTTTCACTTCCTTAGGATGTGCCTTGAGAGTCTTGTATGTTTCTTTGTCTCTTGTAGAGTGAGTCTAAGTAGGCCTTTTATGCCCTACTGCAATATCTCTGAACATATCAACTGGATAAATTGGATCAACTGGAATAATTTTTGTCTCCCTCTGGACTACTGAAGGGGGAGAAGGTATTGTCTCACTGTCAATCTCCATATGATATTCTTTGGATCTTGAAAGACTATCTCTTCTTCAAGGACAACATTTTTTGCTTCTCTTAATATGTGTCTGAATAGGGATGTCAATCTGGAATGTCTTTTGAAGATTCACTATATTCTTTCTTTCTAAAGGATCTAGCTTGGACTTCTTCTCTTTAGGTACATGCAAATACACTGGGCACCCAAATATCCTAAAGTGTTCAATCTCAGGCTTCACTCTGGTGGAGTCTTCTTCGAGAGTCATGTTTTTCAAAGTCTAGTGAAGACTCTTGTTCTGAACATATATTGTGTCATGCATGCTTCTACCCATAGAACCATAGAAGGATTCTGATCATGCATTATAGCATTGGTTGTCTTAATGATGGTTCTATTCTTCCTCTTTCTCAAATAGTTTTTTCTCCCTATGCGTCAAGTGACTCCCTTTGATGGATAAGAATATTGTTTTCTTGTTAACCTATCTGGAACAAGAAAAAAAAAAGAACCAACACAAGAATATCCCCTAAAGGATAATAATGAGTACATCTCTAGAATCAAAACAATTTAAGGAATGTTGTCACAGCTACAACACCTACTTGTAATGTAGCAAAATTTTAGAAATATAGGTTAGAGGAATGAAAATTACAACAATCAAACTTGGAGTCTTCACTTCAAGTGTGTCGTTCCTCTGAATGCACTGAGATCCTTCTGGATCCATGACTTCAGCAAAAGGTTCCTTCGTCCTACAATTACCCTCATGACAATGATAAAAATAATATATACAAGTGCATACCTGAGAATGTTGATATGATTTCTCCAATGTCTCTTGGCTGATCTCTATCCTCAGAGATTTTTATGATAAAGAGAGTCACGGTGTCATCTTTGTTATTTTGAAGTTGGTCCTTCAATGTAAGGGCTTGAGTAAGTGGTTTTCTTCCTTGTTCTGACGTCATATTCCTTCCATTCATTGATAGTTGTCTCTGGTAAATCCTTTTGTATTACCCACAATAAGTCTTCCTCTGAAGTCTTATCTTCCAAGAAATTTAAGTTTCTTGATCCATCAATCTTATCTTCCATCATGGTTTTTGTTCATCATAATTTTAGATTCTTCACATCCCTTTGTCAACTAGGCTAGAAAACCTGATGGCTAGGCTAGGCTAGCACTTTTAGGTTTTATTGGACTTATGACTGCCAACAATAAGTCTTTGAAATATAGGATAACACTGGTGAGTTGAAGAGCTCCTTCAATGAGTTTGCAGAAACCCTAATTCAAAAATTAGCGAAACACTAGAAATGTTAGGGCCAAAAATTCAAAATTCTCGAAATGTCACTCTGAGATTCTTTGGAGATGCACTGGAGGAGGTTGTACTCTCCTATGCCAAAAATATCCCCAATGTTAATTTTTTTTAAGGGTCGAAACACCTCATAAAGGAAGGTCGTACAGATTTTTTGGAAACCCTAGGAGGGTCATACGGTTCTGTAGAAAAGAGAGGAGATTGGTAGATGCTTGTGCAATGGGTTCTTCAATACCTATGCTTTGATACCATGTTGATTTTTCAATAATATAGGTTAAGCATGTAGTTCATTACAATTTGCATTTGTCTTAACCATAAAGAAGAATGTTGCAGCAACCAAGATCACAAGAAGAAACACCATGCACAAGAAGTATCCTGGGAAACCCTTCTCAACAAGGGAAGAAAACCCATCCAGATCCTTTTCTATATTCTTCAAGAGAAAGACCTTCACCACCAAGAAATACCTAGCACACAAGAGGGTGCTCAAACCCTAGAAGACTAGCGCCCAAGAGAGGTGCGCACTTCTCCCAAGTAAATGTACTTGCTGAAATTTCCAAACTCACATGAAAGATATATTTCCACAATGGGGATTTTACCTTTACTTATACTAACCTAAACCTGTCAACATAAGTTTCTATTGGCACAATAGGGACGACCTCACTAAGTCATAATATAATTATTATTATTATTAACCAGATTAATTATCTTTTACATTTATTATTTTTAATCACATTAAGGTGGGGCCGACCTGTACCCTTTACATAACAATTAGGGTTACAGACAGGTCTGACTCTTGAAAAATATATAGCAAAGGATCTGATACACACACTAGTGCTCATCCACTAGGGCACATCCATAGGGATGTCATATCTCTGGTTCATTGCATTACACATAAGAACTAGATCTTCACACATTCACTTGTGCTCATCCACAGGCACGTCTACTCTACAGATCTTTATTCCCACTGCCTCACATAGGAGAATCATCTGGAGTCTTCTCGTCAACTCTGTTTCTTAGAGGAGGCTAATACATCATCTTCATTTATGTTCACATGATGATGCACCCAACACTTTGGGATTTCACACGTTCACCTTGTGCTCAGCCACAGGCACGTCCAAATCAACAGATCACCTTTCCCACTAGATAATCATCTAGAGTTCTTCTCAACTCTATGAATGGAGGAGGTCATCTCTATGTTCCTAGCTCTGTCTCAGGAAGGAACCACATACCCTTCTTAGGGGCTTTCTCTCAGGTTTGTAAGCTGAGAGAAAGACTCACATAGTTGTAATGATCCATATCTCACATGTTTGTAAGCTGGAGAATGTCTCACATAGCTGCATTCATCAACAAAAACACCATCACAGACATCAAGAGGGGAAACATCACACACTATCTCATCCTTGAAGGGTTGAATGCCATAGAACATGTGACACTGTTGGCTGACACAAAGATATTGTCCCCCACCGGATGTTGTATGGTTGTGGGTGTGGTGTTTTCGGCAACCCCAACTGTTTGACAACCTTAGCTGAGATGAGGTTCTTCTGGCTGCCACTATAAACAATGAAATGCAACGGGGTCCCCTTCACCCACATCTGTGAATGGAAGAGGCGATCCCCTTCTTCAGGATCTATTGGTTCTTCTGGTTAATTGTTGTGGTCGTGATAGTAACAATAGGTTCTATGTCGATGATCTGTCTATTTTCAATATTTTTTCGATCAGATCATGAATCAAGGTTCGACTCCTTGTCTTTGACCTTGCCAACCAATGATTGGTTCGAGCGACATTCATCGGTGTTGTGCCATGGGATTTTGTGGAAGTCGCACCACTTCCCAGTGTCATTCTTTGTCTTTCCTTTAACTTTATTTTCATGTGTCTTGGATTGGTTGTTAGGAGGCTGTTGGTTAGGGTCGTCTTTACCATGCTTTGGTTATTGCGGATTTACAGACCCAAACTCCCATTTTTTATGGTGCCTAAATTTCTGCTCGATTTTGACAGCATATCAATAGGCATCTCCCAATGATGAGATGTTTAGGAAATCCATTTTAGTTTGGATGTACCTATGCAAGGCCCCACAGTATTTCAGAACCAGATGTCGCTTGGAGTCTTTGATACCCAGATTGGTGCGCAAGGTATGGAACATATTGTTGAACTCTGACATTGTTTGGCTCTTCTCTTTCCACAGTGTGGTCTATCTCATGCATTGGTCTTCATATTTATCAACATGGTAGTATTATTCCTTTACCACATCCACAAAAAAATCCCAAGTGGGATAGGCCCCATATATTCCAAATTCCTCTGTGGAACTTTTCTCCCAGTAAGATTCCCACCAATGTTTGACATGGGGGAGATCCTTGAGGAGTGCGAAGGTGATCTTTTCCCTATCAGAAAAATTGTGAACAAAGAAATAACCTCTAGTAGATTCAACCATTTTTCTAAGGCATCCACATCTATCTGACCTTCAAATATGGGAATATCAAAATTAACTTGTACCTTGAAGGGAGAGGTTCCTCCAAAGTGGTTGCTTGATGAAGATGTGTTGTTGCTATTGGCGGGCGTTGAAGGATGTGGGAAAAATTCTCCTTCATTTCGTCCCTCTGTCACACGAGAGCTTGCTCAAACAACAGGTTAATAGAATCTTATGCTCTATCTTTTTTATTGTTTTCCATCATAGAGGGTTTCTTGGGAATGCGAGAGCAATTGTCCTCAAGAGAGACAAGGTCAAGATCCAACTTGCTATACTCGGACCTCGTCGAGGACATGCACTAAAAAACGATCAAGAGCAGCCTGCTCTCATACCACTGATCTGGATTATTTTTAGAACGAAATGAAAGCAGAGATATTACAATGAAATACACATAAAAATTGCCAGAAACAAATAAATACATCAATACATGATTTCTATTAATGAAAGAAATGTATCAATACTATAAAAATACAAAGTGCAAGACTCGCTAGAATGGTGGCAGATTTATCTCTAAGAAGAGATGTGACAGCTATGCTCATTCACAAGAATATCATTACAATCATAGAGGATTTTAGGGGCGAAATTTCGCTCATGGGCGAAATTTAGGGGCTTCCAATTTTTTATTGGGCGAATTTTTTGTATTAAAGTGATTTTTTAAAACTTATATCATTAGCCCATAATTTATTTTAGGGGAAAAATCGTGTACAGGGTTAGCCCTTTTTTTTAGGAGAGATAGAGGAAAAATATATATATTTTGCCCACGAAATTGGAGGGACAAGCTTCCATTAGCCAAATTTCTAGAAATATGTGAATTTTTTATAGCTTCTTCGCCCCGCCATTTGGTAAAATCAGGGTTTATGGTTAATTCACCCTGATTTTGTGGTATGGGCACTGGGTAGCTTCATTTTGGCCCTCGCACCTGGTATAAATTGTATGGAATATGCCCAGGGTTAAAATCATGGCTTTGTTACCTATCTAGTTCATTCGTGAGAACTACAAAATCTACTATCTAGTGACCATCCAAAAAATCTCTAAATCCCCAAGGCCCGGTTTACATATATTGAATTTTTGTGTTTATTTCCCCTCGACAGAATGGAAGGAGGGTAAGAGATGCTAGTGGTGGAGCCGATCTGTTCGAAGAGGAAAATTTGTTCTGGGTTATTAGCACGGGTGAATTAAGGTGGGCAGCACATTTAGGAAAGGAAAGAAACTTCGAGGTCTTGAGGAAGACTTTGGCGGTGAATAATTACCAGGGTTTCCAAACGTCTTAGGTATTTACCTGGTCCTTCATATTTAAATTCCTTAAAGATATTTATTTAAGTTGTAGGACAAAGCTGCAGACTTGGAACCAAATCTGTTTTTTCCTGGTGTCAATATTTTCACGTTTTTTTTTGTTTATACTTATGTTTTTTATTTGGATCCCCATTCCATTTTCCTGCCGTGTGCACCCAATCTCCAGCTAATCTTTCATCCTTTTTCCAATCAGATTGCACCCAACGACTTTTCCATCTATCTATATATTTGAAAGGTAAGAAAATTGTTAGCAAGTTTTAATTTTGTATTAAAACTTGCTATCAATTTTCTTACCTTACAAATAAGTCTTAAATGAAATACAATCATAAAAAACATGTAACATCCAATGAAGACAACCACAATGAAACTGCTTAACCCATATTCTCAAAAAATGCATTAAAATGATGACCCTAACATTAATTAGCTAAAGCTATCAGCAGAGTTATATAATGAATATGATTCAATCACAAATCAGTTATCTAATATTTTGGACCAAAATTTGACTTCCAGGCTAGGGAGCGATCAAGGTCAACTTGAAGAACCACCGAATGCCAAGTTGGTAGAAGTTGGGGAATTTATCGAGCCTGGCACAAGGCCCTTCATAAGCATAAATTTTTTCTTGGGGTGCGACAAACTTTGTGTACCCTGTTTGCATGATCATCCATTTTAAGTTGTGGATGCAAAACTTAAAAATCTTTAGGGAAGGATTTCCGCACGAGTAGTTCTGACATCAAATCCACATGCCATTTAAAAAAAAAAATTGAAAACCCCACATCCATCAACTGTGTAAAATTTTGTTTACCTTTGCCAGTGTTCTAAAACCCAAACTAACCATCCCTTTTCCAAAGTCATAATGCAGGGAGAGTATACAACCAAAGGTTCAAAATTTGCTTGGTCCAATCGTTAAGACAATCACTAGTCATTTTTCTACAAGGGAACATGTCTACTACCACAAGTTCTTACAATTCCAAGAGATTGTTGAGCCCAGTTTTGGTCCCTAGGTTCAATATACTAGATCCTCAATTTTTTTATGCATTTCTAACTTTTGGGTCTCCTTTCCCTTTCTAGAGAATGTTGGTCTTGGCTACCTACTTCAACCATAATGAAACCACTTTCATTGAAATTACGATTCATAAGTTTCTTATGAAACCTACCTTTGGTTGAGCTTCATAAAATCCCACTAAGTTGTAAAAGGTAATTCAACATCCTTGTAGGAATCCGATAAAGGGATATCAATACTAGTAGTTGCATAATGTCAATTAATTGGTCCATCCTCTATAGTCTTGTGGAATGACAATTTGAGATCTCTAATATCTTCACCATTATGCACAACGGGTGGAATGTTTGTTGTGACACTAAGATGGAACATCTTTTGTGACATTAGAGTCCTAAGGGGAAACGAAACCTCTACCCTTCATCCTTTTCCTCCAACCTAGACAGGTACACGAGGTCATAGCCCCTTGGATCCATTTGTAGATATCCCCTAGGCCATCTTATTTGATAATGTCCATTGTTTCCTCCTCCAATGGTTGTGCCCCAATGAGGTCCCTCCTCCATGAATCTATGAAAATGCCAGGTGCACGAGTATACGGGCTCATCTAGATCGACTAACACTCCATCGAGTCATCTGAGTAGTCTAGGAGATCCTCATCCATCCCTAGCATTGATGCCATGAGGATCCCACCGTTCTATCCACCTTTTGAAACCATGTGTTTACCCTAGATTGATAATGTGGGAACCTTAACACATGCCTATAGTGAAATTTTGAAGATGTATGCATAATCCTCACTAGACTAGATAAATTGATTCTAACTGAACATCCAAACCTCACCAAAGCATGCTTAAAAAATTCTATATCTATTGTTGTGTGGAAGGACCATTATTCGAAGATCCGCCATACCATTGTGAGGTGTTCTCCCATGTTTGTTGGTATCTTGAATAGGAAGTTAATTGTGTATGAATGAATCTTATTAAAACACCTGTAGTGGTCCTAGAGTTTCTATTGTTGTACACGAATCCTTATGTTTCTTTCTATTGTTGTACACATAACCTTATGTTTTCCTTAGTGTTCAACCTCTCAATGTACAACAAATCCTAGCCAAGGAAAGTTTTCATAGGTTCTATGATTTGTCACTCAATTTGTAAGCCCAACACAATCCCAACATAAGAATATGCAACCGTAAGATAGCTTGTAACATCACATAGAAACAACCACAAGCCAAACAACAAATCTATAGAAAAATTAATGGTGAGAAGAACCTTGAAATTTCAGATAAGGTGCAGCCAAAATTAAAGCAAGGTTTTCATAGCTTACAAACCTCGTCAAATAAAGAGGAGGTTGAACCTTGAATGTAGAAATGCCTTGAGATGAACATGTTCGGACCTACAAAATACTGTGGTGTTTATGCAGGGATACAAGATCTTCTCCATTGAGAACACCTCTTAGTCTAGTGAATAATTATAGATATAAATGAAGTTCATTAGGTATAAGCTTGTATGCAGTGTTGTTGTTTGTTGGTTCTCAACAACTCTCAAGTCCTCTACAAGAATGTTTGTAGTTTCAATAGTTTTTGCATCAAATATGCCCATCACAAGATCAATCAAAGCAATGGAGTCGTTTGTGACAAACCAATGATGATTTGGTGAGTGCAAAGTACTACTCCATGGGTGGGGTCAATCTGGTATGCAACAAACTATTTCACCGCATTACTGTTGATGGTCAGACCATGTAACAAAAGAAGGCACCCTAAAAGCAAGTACCAAAGTACAAACAACTCTCAGTGAGGGCGCTAAAGAGGGGGCTATTCCATTTCATAGGCGGAAATGCAACTATCTTTTACATTTTGGGATACACCTTACAGTGCATTCTTTCAAAGTCACCCATGAACTTCATCCAATTGTGATTTATTCCCCATTATTGAATCTTACGAGGTGCATTAAACAATATGTTTACAAAGGGGTATTTTAATAGCTAAATATGTCAAAACTACAGTGTCAAACAATTTTTTAAGATCTCGTGCAATAGTCTATTAGCCTCTTGGTGTGTGCCTTCCTTGCATATACCGAAGCGGGACTTGTCCAAATATTTGTTTCTAATCATGTAAGTTTCAAGTGTTTTCTATCTATACATCTTGTGCTATTACACCATTATGTGATCTTGCAGTTTTCAAACAATCCAAGTATAATTTTCCTTTAAGGAGTCCGATCTGCTTGAACATTAAGTGGGGCTATGCATCCTAATGTATGTCCAACTTCTATGTTTTGCCCCTTGCTAACTCATTTCAATGATAATTATGCATCAACAGAATGTTCATCCAACCTGTTTTGTCATATTTGAGGTTGGGTACAGTTGCATAAAGTGTCAGACGAAGAATATTCAATTGCTAATTTGGCCTATATTCATTACTATTATAAATAGTAACTGTTCGAAGTTTTTCACCTTTTTTCTAATATATGTTTATGGTTTCCCAATAGCTCTTGTTATGGCACCGTTTCTTCCTCAAATTCAATGGGTAAAATATCCTTAATGCTTACAAAGTAACAATAGTTGTTTCATAAGTATATTTCTTTGTTAGCCTCTTTTATATGTTTGTACACTTTTCTTATAGAGATTCAATAATAATAAAATTAACAAAAATCTTTCTCCCTCTTAGTTTTTCTCTTTCCCTTTTGTAGTCCCAGAACTCAAATGCTTGTGCTACACTGTAGCCATAGCATCGCCATGATGTGAATTTTCTTATATGAGACTTTACTCACCTATCAAACCCAAGGTTCTAAGCTATCCCACAACCACTAGCGGTGGTTAGAAAAACCTTGTTGGATGTATTTCTATATTATCAATACAATTTGGTCCTAGTCCCCGCATGAAGTTTGTTGATAGAGGTGGCTGAGGACAAAAATATATTAACCTATTCATTTGAATGCTGCTGTAGTTGACCCAGGGCAATTTTACAATGGAAGCATAGACCAATTAACTTCATAGATGAACAAAGGAAGATAATCTGTTGCTACTCATCTTCTCTGGCTCCTCTGGGTTCCTAACCCATAAGAGTTTTGCAATCAGACCAGACAGTTTCTTGCATGTAACTTCATTGTTCTGTCTTCTGGACAATGCCAAATTTTTACACGCATTTACTGCACATTATGACATTGTTATGTTACGATATATTTCAATAAGGTTTTGGGCGATTCAAAAAATTTTGGTCCAGGGTAAGGTCAAGTTTGTTGCTTCAGACAAACAGAGGGTGTAACAAGGATAAGGCTAATCTTCTGAGCAGAGCTAGTCCAGTCAGTTGAAAGTTGAAACTAATTCTGTTATGTTAATGTACACTTTTCTTATAGAGATTCAATAATAATAAAATTAACCATCTTTCTCCTCTTAGTTTTCTCTTTCCCTATTGTAGTTCCAGAACTCAAATCCTTGTGTTGCATTGTAGCCATAGCATCACCATGATGTGCATTTCTTATATGAGACTTTACTCACCTATCAAACCCAAGGTTTCTAGCTATCCCTAACCACTAAAGGTAGATAGAAAACTATTGTTGGATGGATTTCTATATTATCAATACAATCTGGTCCTAGTCCCCGCGTGAAGTCTATTGATAGAGGTGGCTGAGGACAGAAAAATCTAACCTATTCATTTGAATGCTTGTTTTAGCTGACCCAGGCAATTTTACAATTGAAGCATAGACCAATTAACTTCATAGATGAAAAAAGGAAGATACACAATTGTTGTTTATCATTCATCCACCCAAGTTTGTCGAGTTGTGGCTGAGACATACTAGTTAACCAAACTTTGGACAACTGCAATAAATATCAGGTCCCTTCGATCCAAATCGATCTAGTGTTTGAAGTGATCTAGGCTTCAACTTGCCATTCACTTTGGCTATTGGATGTGACAACTGGGAAGAAGGAAGTGATCATCTAGACAAGATTTGGCCGGAGAGGATCTTATCAGGATAAAATATCTTGATTCCAATGAAAATAAATGAGGGGTAATTTGTCATTCAGTATAGTCCTATTGTGAGGTTTGAGATAGTTAGAAAAAAAGATTTTGTATGTGACCCATGCATCACTAAAGGAATTGTCAACAAAATATTTTAGAGAAATACTTGGAACAGTGATTGCTTCATAAGCATGAATGTCATCCTAAATTCCACCTTGATATCATTCCAACTAAAAGAACAAGTGAGATTCATCATAAAGCAGGTTGAACTATAAGTGCCCAAACTTCTGAATATATGTACCTTGATTTTATTAGATGGAAATTCACATTATTTCCTTATTTCATCCTTGAATGGGCTGAAACACTTAGTTATGTGAGCACACTGGCACATATACGCTCTTCAAAATGAAGACAAGGATTACAGAGAACCAGAGCTCATTGAAGTAGATTTCTATGAGTTCAATGCTTATAACATTTTAATGACAATAATGGTTTGATGGAAGAGTTATGTGTATTTCGCGACACAATTTTTGCCTTATGAGATTTGCTTGATATTTGTAATGATGAGCGATCTGAGTTCTTTACCTTTTGCAATAATGATGAATAAAGTTCTGGGTAAGGAAAATAAATACAGTTTATAAATAATTTCGATCCTCACTGTTTATTTGATAAAATTTTAAGGTTCAAAATGAGATGTGGGAGGGCTTTAGTAGCAATTATATCCACGTTGTTGGAATAAGGACACAAGTCATATTTACCCATGTTTGGCATGTGTACATTCCATGTTTAGTATACATATCTTCTAAGCGTTAAATTTCTATGTAGGGAGCCACGAAAAGGCATTAAGTTAGCATTGTAAAATTATGTGACATGATAAGAAAGTAAGCATGGGATTAAAGTCTTCTTGACCAACACATTTTTCTTTTGATTCTTTCTTTTTTTTCCCGTTCTATAAATTTTCTAATTCCAGGTTATGGACCCACAGTTTGATGTCTATTTTTGCAAATTTCTAATTACACGTTATAGACAAATAGCGATATAGGAGAGAGAGTTTTTACAAGAATCATTGAAATTATCGTTGTTGGAATTTCAAGATAAGGGATGGTGTTATTGTTAATCAAGGACAACCTGTGGAGTATAGTCATTGACACTTGAGGTGCAACAATGCAAAAAGAAAGTAAGCATGGCAAAGATTTATTTGGGGATTAAAAGTCTTTATTCTTGACCAACACTTTTTCTTTTGATTCTTTTCTTTTTCTAGTTACGTAAATTTTTCTACTAAGAGCATCGCCAGCCAAATCTTGCCTTTTAGCTTTGTCCCTGCTTAACATTACAAAATAGTTAACCTGTATAACAAAACCTTTCCACACAGGTTAGATAAACAAATATGATTATTAAAGTCTAAACATCATTTTTCCAAAAATGACATCTTCCATGTTATGTAATGTATTGCAGGACTCAACAAAGAACATGGATGCATGTCTAAGAAGTATATGAGGTTATGTTTGAACCATGAGATAAAAATCATGGATTAAACACTCATATTGATATCTGGTTTATATTGTCTTAGAAGAAAAAGAATGATGTCATTGGTTAAAAAAATACTTTCTTAGTAATTTAAAAAAGTTGCAAGAGTTTGACCATCTTTGGTTGAAAGTACCTGGAACTAAATGAAATTCAATATACTACGTTTCAAATGTGATGTAGATCCAAGTCACAAGTTAATTAGGTTTTCACAATCTTTTGTTCAAAGTATCTAGAATGAAAGGAAATTTAATAGACTGCATTTAAAATGTGATATAGATCCAAGTGAGAGGTTGATTAGGTTTTGATACATGATGAAATGAAATGAAAATCAATAGGCTGCATTTAAAGTGTTTTATAGATCCAAGTCACAAGTTGATCTCTTTTGCAATTAAAGATAAGGGACAGGTTGATCTCTTTTGCAGTTAAGGACAAGAGCATATTTAGGCTATTATAGAAGCTGGCTAGTATACTGTGATAGACTATACAATTGCAAAGACAACCCCTTCTTCCAGTTTACTGAATGATGCTTCCTCTCAATAATGAAATTTATCAATAATCGAATTTCTGAAAACGGGGGTATCAAGAAATATAAATGAATTGCATTCCCATAGAATAAAATTGTATATGAAGTATTTTTGCAATTAAGGACAAGAGCATATTTAGGCTATTATAGAAGCTGGCCAGTATACTGTGATAGACTATACAATTGCAAACACAACCCCTTCTGCCAGTTTACTGAATGATGCTTCCTCTCAATAATGAAATTTATCAATAATTGAATTTCTGAAAACAGGGGTATCAAGAAATATAAATGAATTGTATTCCCATAGAATAAAATTTAACATATGAAGTATTGGAGCAATTTCCATTTTATCGTGCCAAATAGTTAGAATCTTTAGGTATGAGAATGCAACAGTTGCAGCAATTGGACTCATAAGATAATGGGGAAAATTCTAGCTGGGTTAACTATAAGGAAAACATTACATAAGTCTCTTCTGTATAATGCACCATGGAGAGATGCTATGAAAGTTAGAATAGAAGAACACACTAGCTGCTCCTGCATTGAAGTAAAAAAACCTCCCTGGGTTTATATAACATATGCCTACAACTACATCTTGGGCAGCCTCATATTACAACTCCTCCTATGTCTAGAGATTTACAAATCGCCGATAGTGGTCCAGCGAGACTCACCAATTTCTAAAGGCTTACTCTGTCATAGGAATAGTTCCACCAGCCTCCAGAATTTGATGCTCGAGCTGCATTACCAGATAAGTCATACCATCAGATAAGAGTGCATTATAGTCCAGTCTCAAGTTCTCCCAAGCATCATTCATTGCAGGATTACATATATATTTCATTTATTGCATGAATAAAATTTAGCTATTCATCTTCTCCCCAACTATGGAATAGTTCTCTAAAAAGATTCATTAGATTTTGTACCACAAAAGGAATTTCACATATGGTTATTTTATTGTTACATGCCATTGTGATGAGAAATATGGCTACCTGAAATAGAGACTCAAGCTTGTTCTTAGCAAAGTAATACTCATGTTTCAGTTGCTCCAAACATTGGAGACACCTGCAAAAGGAAAATATAGTACTACTAAGTTAAATCTATCAAAATCCCTTATAGACGAAATAGGCTAAATATCACATTGCTTTCAATATCTGACATGAAGTGGGATTGCCCATCATTATCTGAATTAAGCTCATACCAACACCAATATCAATCAAGCTGGGGACTACTAGACAGTCTACAATAATAATTTTTATAAATGCGTCAACTACCATACGCTAGGAAAATGGTTTGTATTAGGAGAGAAATGTAGTTACCCTTCTCTGTTTCTCTGTTCACAAAACGCACGGAATGATACAAATTCATTTTTCACTCGATGTGCTCCTATGTTTTCTATTCGAAACAAGGCAAGTCAGTTCATTCAACATCTTGGCCAATAAAGATTACTGGACAACAAAACCATGCTTAGTGATAATTTGCAACAGAAACTGAAAACCCAAGATAAATACATCCTAATGGAAAGGTTCTGTAACTTCTCTTCTCATCAAATTCAACTCCTCTTCATCCATCTATTGTTCACCATGTTGATTTATCAAGTCATTTCCATTGCTTCTTCCATACATCCCAGTCTTGCTAATCTAGAATATTGGTCTACAGTTTTGATGAGGAGGTACCCAACAACATGTTTACATGACTGTCCTATAAATACTCTTTCCCAAAAAAGGTACTTTGAGAACTCCCTAAAAKTTACCCTACATATTGATGGGAAACACCTCCTACAAGCCTATGGCCACTTAGGTCCACAAGATCCATCCCACTCTATTTTGTTAACAAGTCTACAAATGATGCTCAATTTCTTCCTACTCTCTTTTCAACTACAGTAAATCTTATTAAAGTGGGTACTTCCATATCTTCTCTCTTACATGATGTTCCTTCGGACACTTATATAGACAAACATATCAATGGCACTATTCTCCAATTGGTTGTGTAGTATGGTTGGGATTTTCCTTCCAACCCTCCTCCATTGGATGAGTAGGTCAGGGACAGTGTTTTCTGACCAATGAGCAATTTGATGGCAGCATTCCTTTAGCAGATAAGTAGTTCATTTTGATCACTTTCTTTCAAAGAATGAGCAACTTAGTGTTTATTCCTATACAAGATGTTTCTTCCAACACTTTGTTTTGAAATGGGTAGTTCAGTATTGTAGTCTCCTAGACAATGAGTAGTTTGGTGGCAACATTCTTCCAGTTGATTATTGAGTTCACTTTTATATTGAGTTGGGTTATCACAAACCCACTTTAGCTATGTTTAACTCTTCATTGAGTCGGGTATGCCCACTCACTTTTATACACTCTCCCTCTTGTATT
>SNQJ01S0158761.1:0-12007 GCA_010110895.2 Picea sitchensis
TGACCCTCTGTAACTTCTTTCACATAGATCTGTAACCTATCACTGTATCTATACTGTATATGTACCCTGTGCATGCATCCTCATACATAACCTTTACCCAAAGAATATATATCTCTCTCTATTCATGTTCCATATAGGTGTGTGTAATCATGAACAAGTATAATAACCCTCACATGATCTAGACATCAAACCCTTTCTGGTATTCAACCTCTTAATACATCAACCACTTCACAAATATAAGCTCTCAACCACGTACCGCAAAAACCCTTATCCATATGCTAAGAAATAAAATATGTGCCTCAACTCTAACAATAAGTATCAATGATAAATATACCAACACTTTATTTTTGTAGATCTGACTTATAAAAAATATCCCATGCAACCACTAATATCTCTAGGGAGAATCCTCAAATCTCCATAACCCTTTCTCATGCATACATCAAAATCCAACTACTCATATAAATAAGACATACCTTTTGAACCAATGGATAGATATGATGTATCTGAGCATTGTAGAGCTTCCTGAGAGCTTGATCTCAAAATCTAGAACCTTTGCATCTTCATCTTCTCAATTTTCCATGGATTTACCCTCATGTACGCACCCCAATACACTACCAGCCCGCATACGTACGCACCCTAATACACTGTTAGCCCGCATATGTACACACCCTAATACACTGTCAACCCACGTACACCTAAGAAATTAGGGTTTTTTAGTATTCACTATAATTCCAAAACTTTCACCGTCAACCCTTCGTGCTACCTTAGACTTTTGCAACTTTAGATGTATCAATGAGTACTTGCAATAATCCTTACACAACAAAAGATATTCAATATGTTCAAGTGAGATTAAATGAGAGAGCCTTGCCTCTTATTTATACTTTCATGTATCATCCCACTTTCCTTATTTTAGGGAGTTCTCCATTAACTTTATTATTTAAATAATTTCTTTTGCAAACACTTTGACTACTTTGACCTTTTGGGGCTTATAGATGACTCATGAGGGTTCTCCAACTTCACATGGCCATAAATCTCTAACCGTGAGGAGTTATGTGACATTACACATACCAACGAAAATGGCATGACATGTACTATCCATATAGAATAGTCTTACCTGGAAATATATCAAAACTCATACCATTATCCATAAAAAAAACTTGGGCACATTACCCAAACTTTTGTGCTACCGAAATTTTCTATCAAAATTTCTTTAAGGGTTAACATCAATGAAAACCAAACCAATTAATCAACAATATCCCCCTTTGGCATTGATGGAAACACTCTGATAAAATACTGAAGTCATGCCATGCAATACTGAAGTCATATCACTCATGCTCCCCCTGTAACCATCGATCCCCTTGGAACCATGCCTCTATGCTCTGCATTTGATAAATATTCCTAGAACCATGCCTCTGTGCTCTGCATATGATAAATATCTCCCCCTTTGACATCAATGGAAAATGTATCTTTCCATCTGGGGCTTCTCCCCCTAACTGACCTGCCCTTGGGGATACTCCCCTTGACTGAACTCTTCCTGGAACTGATATCTCAACCTGAACTGTCCTCTTTATGGTGCTTCCTCATGTAAATATAAGACATATAATATAAGCATTCAAAAGAATTCATTTTGGAGTAGAAATTACTCAGAGTCTCTAGAAAATATACTCAAAGGATTCCCTTGGAAGCAATTTTGTGAAGATGTCTGTCACTTGTTCTTTTGTTCCCACATATTCAACTCTGATGTTGTTCTCTGCAACCTGTTCCCGTAGAATGTGATACTTGATTGGAATGTGCTTCGTCTTGGAGTGCATCACTGGGTTCTTTGAGATACTAATGGTGCTTGTATTATCACAATAGATTGGAATGGGCTCATCATACTCAACCTGTATATCTGTCAAAGTTTGTTTTATCCATAGAATATGTGTACAACATGTTGTTGCTGCAATATAATCTACCTTGGTTGTAGATAAGGATATTGATGATTGTTTCTTGCTTAGCCATGATACTAAACACTCACCCAAGTAGAACGTTGCTCCACTGGTGCTTCGTTAGTCATCAATGCAACCTACCCAATCTGCATCTATGTAGGCAATAAGTGATAGATCCTTTCCTTTTGGATACCATAATCCAAACTCTTATGTTCCTTTGAGATATGTGAAAATCCTCTTCACTGCTAATACATGTGATTCCTTTGGTGCTGCTTGAAATTGTAGTCTTTGGCAGAGGTGTACTTTTGTCAACTTGCTTATATTACATCAGTGCGGATGTTGTCACATATATATTAATATGCCAATCATGGTCTGGATGCTGTCACATATAGTAATATGCCAATCATTGACCTGTATTGCCTCGGGTTTGTATACTTTTAATCATCATCTTTTCTCAACTTGCAACTGGTTTGCAATCTTCCATTCCAAACCTCTTTAACATTTCTCTTATATACTTAATTTAGAAATGAAAATTCCTTGGTTGCTTTGACATATATAAAGACCCAGAAAGAAGGATAGTTCTCTGAGTAATGACATTTCAAATTCATTCTGCATATCCTTTGCAAATTTCTAGCTTAACCTGTCATCATTGCTTCGAAAAATAATATCATCAACATAAACTTCAATTAATAAAATACTATCTTGAGTTACCTTGATGTAGAGGATGCTGTCTGCACTTCCTTTTCTGAACCCTGCCTGATGTAGATATTTATCCAGTCTAGAGTACCATGATCTAGGATCCTATTTTAGACCATACAATGCCTTCTTCAATTTACACACATAATCTACGTTCTATGACAACGGAAATCCTTCTGGTTGTTCAATGTAGACTTCTTCTTCAAGTTCCCCATTCAAAAAAGATGATTTCACATCCATATAATACACTTTAATATTCTTGGAGCATGCATAAGCTAGGAGCAATCAGATTGCTTCCATTCTGGAAATTGGAGAAAATGTCTCTTCAAAGTCGATTCCTTCAACCTGTGTGTATCGTTTACATACCAATATAGCTTTGTTCCTTGTAACCTGTCCATCTTCATTCAATTTATTTCTGAATACCCACTTTGTGCCAATCACATTCTTATTCTTTGGTGTTGGAACCAATTCCCAAGTGTCATTCTTCTCTATTTGATCCAATTATTCATACATGGCCTTATTCCAAAATTCATCCTTTTTGGCCTCTTCAAAACTGTTTGGTTCAATTGTAGATGAGAGTGCTAGGTGTGTTTGTTTTGGTGAGCAGATTCTTCTTCTAGTCTCAACTCCTGCATCTTTGTTTCCGATAATCTGATATGAAGGATGATTCTTCTATACTCGTTTGCTAGGTGTCTTTGGAGGCACTTGTTGAACTTGCTCTTCTACTTCTGTCTGATCCTCTTCATCTTCCCCTTCTACTTCTTCTTCATCTCCTGCTTCTTCTTCGTAAAGTTGTTCCATTGATTCATTTTCTTCTTCCTTTAATTCTCGTCCACCTGTTTCATCAATTATTACATTGATGTTTTCCACAACTTTGTTCAACCTTAGATTGTAACACTTATATGCTTTCCTTGTACTTGAGTAACCGACAAGTACTCCTTTGTCCACATGAGAGTCAAAATTTCCCATTCTGCCATCTTCTCTTTTGATGTAGCATTTTCTTCCAAATACTCTGAAGTGCTTCATGTTTGTTGGTCTTCCTTTCCATAACTTGTAGGGAGTTTTGTCAGTGGTGTTTATGATCATTACTCTATTTTGAATGTGAATTGTTGTATGCATTGCATGTGTCCAAAAGATATTTGTCAATTTGGAATTCATTAACATTGTTCAAGCCATTTCCTCTACTATCATGTTCTTTCTTTCAACAAGTCCATTCTGTTGAGGTGTCCTAGCAATGAAGAATTTCCTTTTTATTTCATGCCTGCTGTAGTAGTCCATAAATTACTTTGAAGTGAACTCTCCTCCATTATTAGATCTCAAACATTTGATTTTTGAATCCATTTCATTTTCAACCATTTCCTTTTAGACCTTGAAGTTTTCAAAAGCTTCTGACTTATTCATGAGAAAGAAAACTACAGTCATTCCTGTATAATCATCAACTAATAACATAAAGTATTTCTCACCTTTTAAACCCTTGGTTGTAGTTGTTCCAACTAGATCATTATGCACAATTTCCAGTGGTCTTGTTGTTGAATATTATTTTGATTTAAACATGGTCTTTGTTTGCTTTCCTTGTTGAAAATGCTTGCATAAAGTGCTGGTTAGTTTCGTAATCTGGGGCATTTATCTAACTGCTTCATTTTTGCTGCCTTTGACAAGGTTATAAAAGTGTATGTGACCCATTCTTCTGTGCCATAGCCAACTTTCATCTTCCTTTCCTAGACAACACTTTTCATTTCCAATTTCACTTAGTACATATATGTTGCTTGAAGTTCTTGCAGTTGTTGCAATCAATTTTCCTAAACCTTCTTTTCTTATCTTGCACTTTTGTGAATCGAAAGTAACTTTATGACCTTGGTCACACATTTGACTCACACTTAGAAGATTATGTTTCATATCTCCTACTAGTAGAACATTTTATTTATTGGTATTCTTTTTTCCAATTTTGACTGTGCCTTTTCCAATGATTTTAGCTGAATCATCATTTCCGAAGGAGACTGATCCATCTCTTTCCTTTGTTAATGTAAGAAACATGTCTTTATCACCTGTCATGTGTTTTGAACAACCAATGTCAACATACCAACCATGTTTCTTCTTCTTATCTTGTAGAGTGAGTGTGCATTCTTCATTGCTATACTGTTTCTGCTTTCTTATCCATATTCTCTTCTAAGGTTCATGTATGTGACCATTGTTGTTCTGTTGTGGTTCTCTAGGAGGAACTGTCATTCTACAATATTTAGCCATGTATCCAAATTTGTTACACTTGCAACATTCCACTTCAATGCTCAATGATTCAAACTTGTTGTAACTTGTTCTCTGTGTTTCACTAGGCCTTCTTGCATAACCCTTTTGTGTATGACTTTCAAAGTTGTTTATGTTCCTGCTGTTAAATCTACAATTCATAGATTTATGTCCAAAATTATTAAATGCATAACATAAACCAATAAATATAGTTTGATACCTGGGAGTTGAATATCTTCTTAAAGGAGTTTCTCTTCTGAATCCTTCTTCTTCTCGAGGCCTATCTGTCGGTCGTTGATTCTGAAATACAAATCTTCACAGTGGAGGAGTGTCCTTGTAATATTCTTTGTAGGTCTTCATATCCCCTTTGATTATTTCTGCATATCTTTTTGGATATGTTTCTTGTTCTGTTGTTTTGGATCTTGATCTTTTTTCTGTCTGATTTTATCCAAGTACATATTTGTCATGATGAGGCTTTTGATTGCTGATAATGTCATCCAAAACGTTTGAGTTCTTCTGCATATTTTTATTTTGAAGATCCTTTCTTAATGTGACAATCTCTGCTTCAAAATTTCCAATTATCCTGTCTCTTTCTTCTAGGTGTTATTTGAGTGCTTCTTCAATTATTTTATCTTCTTCTATTTGAACCTTTAAATTTGTGATCATTTGTTCTAGTTAATGAGTGTCTTCTCTCTTGTCTAGTTCCTCTCATAGCTTATTGTTTTTCTTCTTTTCTCTTCTTATAACTTCTATGGAACACAACAATTCTTGTCGGTAGTCAACTTCGGCTTCTTCATATTCTTCTTTAGAGTCTTCTTTGTTAGAGTCTTCTACTGCAATGAATATAAATCTTTCTATCTCACTGTCACTGACTTTATCTTCGTCTGATGATGAGATGTATTCTTTGGTGCATAAGCGTTTCTTGAAAACTTTCTTTGTGGTTCTTTTGGCTTTATCTGTTTGTTTGCTATTTGAGTAATCTTCATCATTCCTCTTATTTTTTTTATGAGGACATTTGTTAGAAAAATGACCAATACTATCACAATTAAAACAAATCAAAGGAAACTTACGTCTATATCTGTCGTTGGTTCCCTTATTCAATATTTTGGTGAAGTTGGCCACTTCTTCATCATCTTCCGATATGTCACTGCTATTGTTATGTTCTTTTTCCTTTTTATTTCCCTTTTTCTTTGACCTTTTGGATGCTTTGAAAGATGCTTCTTTTATATCTGGATTTTCCTGTTCAGATTTCATTTCATATGCTTTGAATATTCCATGTATTTTGTCCATTCTTATTGAGTCTAGATTTGATCTTTCTTCTAGTGCTGATATCTTAGGTTCAAATCTCGTAGGAAGAGATCTTTGTACGTTTTGAAAAATTATAGATTCTTTGATTTGTTCTCCCAATCTTATGATTGCATTTACTATTTCATCAACTCATAAGAAATAAACTGCAATATTCTCATCTTCCTTCATCTTTAGTTGTTTGAACTGACCTTTGTAAGTTTGGAGCTTTGCTACTTTGACTTTTGAGTCTCCTTCATAAATATTTTGAAGTTTGTCCCAAATCTCTTTAGAGGAGTTACAATGTATAACTTTGATGAATACCAATTCACAAAGACCATTCAGAAGTGCATTTGTGGCTTTGGAATTATCTTGATCGATTTTAATTGCTCTTTCATTTGTCGGTGAAACTGCTGGTGCTTTGTATCCATCTACAAGCGATTTCAAAATTTCAAATCCATGTGCCTGTATATATGTTTTCACCCTTCTTCTCCAAAATGCACACTTCTATCCATCAAAATGTGGTATTTCATTTTTATACATGTTGTTTTTGTCCATGATCTACCTTTCAGTGGTTAAACTGATTTCTGAAGGAACTTGCTTTGATACCAATTGTTGGATTACTGAGAGGGGGGGTGAATCAGTAATAGAGAAATTTAATCATTTTTAACCATATAATGCAAGTGTTATATCAATGTAGCATTATCATCCAATAATTGCACGATAAATAAACAATGAACAAATGAGCAATTATACACATACACAGTACACCAATGTTTTTATGTAGAAACCCAAAGAGGGAGAAAACCACATAATGCTTTTTCTTATACGTCTTGAAGAATTACATTCATTGGAAGCACCAACTTCCTTTGTTTTCCAACTGCAACTAGAAGGAGGCTCCAACCCCTTAGTTTCTTTGGCTACAACCTGAAGGAAGATACAACTCCCCAATTCTCTGGCTACAACCAGAAGGAGGCTACAACCCCCTATGTTCTTCAACTACAACCGAAAGGTGGCTACAACCACCTATCCTTGCCCCATCCAACCGCCCTGGCGTAGAAGTAGAATGATGGAACAATTGTCACACTATCACTATGAGATATACCACTGTACAACTTTACCAACCTGTACCACTGACCTGAGGCCAACCTGTACAACTTCCCTGCAATCAATTTGTACCTGAAATGAACATGTGTCAACCAAATACAACAGATACATGACCTGTAGTTCTGAAGCATGCGTATGTATGCACCCTATCTATTATGAAACCCACGTATGTATGCAACCAAACTGTTATGCAACTTATGTATGCCTTCTAAAAACTAGGTTTTTCTTTCTTCAGAAAAATTTCAACCCTCTGTAACTTCTTTCACATAGATCTGTAACCTGTCACTGTATCTAGATTGTATCTGTACCCTATGCATGCATCCTCATATATAACCTTTACCCAAATCATATATATCTCTCTCTAGTCATGTGCCATATAAGTGTGTATAATCATGAACAATTATAATAACCCTCACATGATCTAGACATCAAACCCTTTCTGGTATTCAACCTCTCAATACATCAACCACTTCACAAATACAAGCTCTCAACCATGTACCACAAAAACCCTTAGCCATATGCCAAGAAATACAAGATGTTCCTCAACTCTAACAAGAAGTATCAATGATAAATATACTAGCAATGTATTTTTGTAGATATGAATTATAGAAAATATCCCATGCAACCACTAATATCTCTAGGGAGAATCCTCAAATATCCATAACCATTTCTCATGCATACATCAAAATCTGACTACTCATAGAAATAAGACATACCTTTTGAACCAATGGATAGATTTGACGTATTTGAGCACTTTAGACCTTTCTAGGAGCTTGATCTCACAATCTAGAACCTCTGCATATTCATCTTCTCAAGTTTCCATGGCTTTACCCTCATGTACACACCCTAATACATTGTCAGTCCGCGTACTTATGCACCCTAATACATTGTCATCCCACGTATGTATGCACCCTAATACACTGTCAGCCCGTGTACACCTGAGAAATTAGGGTTTTTTAGTATTTGTTGTAATTTCAAAAGTTTATCCATCAACCCTTCATGCTACCTTATACTTTCATAACTTTAGATGTATCAATGAGTACTTGCAATAAGCCTTACACAACAAAAGATATTTAATATGTTCAAGTGTGATTAAATGAGAGATCCTTGCCTATTATTTATACTTTCATGTAGCATCCCACTTTCCTTATTTTAGGGAGTTCTCCATTAACTTTATTATTTAAATAATTTCTTTTGCCAAACAATTGACTACTTTGACCTTTTGGGGCATATAGATGACTCATGAGGGTTCGCCAATTTCACATGGCCATAAATATCTAACCATGAGTATTTATGTGACGTTCCACATACCAATGGAAATGAAATGACATGTACTATCCATCTAGAATAGTATTATCTGTGAATAGATCAAAACTCTTACCATTATCCTTCAAACAAACTTGGGTCCATTACCCAAACCTTTGTGCTACCGAAATTCGCTACTAGACTTTCTTCAAGGGTTGACATCAATGAAAACCAACCCAATTAATCAACAATATGTTATTATCTTCATCATGATCATCGTTTAATAAAAAAAAATCCAATTGTTCATCATTCTCAAGTACTTGTAAATATTCCTGGCTGTCAGGTATAGAAGGTCGGGATACTCTTTCTACTTGAGAAGATTTTTTTCTTTGAACATAATCCAGGTTTGACAATGAGTCCACCAAAGCCAATGAATCTTCCTTCTGATTGTTATCGCTTGGGATGAAAGAGATGTTGAATGAATTGAAGGCTTCCATCAATTCGTTAACTCTTTTGAAATATAATTTGAGTCTTTCCTTTTTTATTTTATACCTCTGGGTGACTTGATTTATTACCAAATCGGAGTTTCCAATCACAATTGGATGTTCTATCTTCAATTCTTGTGCAAGAATCATTCCATGAATCAAAGCTTCATATTCTACCTCATTATTGGTACACACAAATTCAAGTCTGATAGCATGTGGATGCACAATATTTCCTGAACTTACAAGGAAAATTCCAATTCCACTCTCGAAACTTGAGCAAGCTCCATCAAATGACATCCTCCAATAACCTTCAAACAGATTCTCTTGATTATCCATACATTCAATTTGATCTTGGATTTCAATATGTTCCATGTCTAGGATAACATAGTTTCTGATCCCAATGTCTATATAATCTTCCATTAATTCATTATCCTTCTTTTTGAAAAAGAAGGGTTTCCTGGGTTCACGAGGAACCTTAATCATTGCTCCTTCTTTGTCTGGCAGCATCATGCAACTTCCATCATTCATTATGTATCCTCCGATCATAGACTACCAATCTCTTCCTAAAACAACTCCATATGTAGGAGGGAGGTCTACCACAATAATATTGAAAACTGTAATAATATGAGGGGCCGCAATGATCCAAGCATAAAAGGATTTAATTTCACCGTAAGTTGGCACTTGTTTGGAATAAACTGCATATATACTTTCACTAGTCTTATAATATTTGGTGCAGTTCATGCCCAATGCCTCCATGACTTCTAGTGGCATAATAGTATTGGTCACGCCAATATCGACTAAACAATTATGAAGTGCAACATCATGATTTTCAATTGAAATATAAAAGGGTGGGATTTTACCTCTCAACTTGATGATTGATTTGTTCTGAATTTGTTTTGTACTTATAACAACATCTTCCATTTTTTTAGACGGATCATCCAATAATCTCAAAATGTTTTCCCTTTGTTGGGGAATCTTCACCACTTCTATAAAAGGAAGAGTTATACTTAGTTTACTCAAGTCGTCTACGACATTGTATTTCATCTGGGTGGGGTTCATCAGGTGTTGCTTCTTGCTTCCAATGTTATCTGTCACATTCTCATTTCCCTTTTTCTCATTCATTTTTTCTTTATATTTTTTCGTTTTCACTTTCAATATCATTTTTATTCTTGTATTTATTTACAAACGCTCTTGTTTGGGCAACATTTTCTTGCGATTCGGGGTCATTGTCTCCTTCCTCAATTATATACATGGACATCTCACATCCGTCCATATATACAATTTCATAACTTTCATCAGGTGAATAATATTTCCCTTTCTCAACCATTTACTCATCATATACATCATTCAAAACAACTGCGTTGGGGATTGGTTTCCTGGGAACCCTTGGCCTTTGCGAATTATCAGTGTTTTCAAACCTCACTCTGTTTCCTTGGGGAGGGTTCCTTCTTTTATATTATACCAACATTCTTGAATTTTCTACATAATTGTCCCCCCTTCTTAATCTGGTTATCTCATTCTTCATTTTCCTGATGGTTCTATTCATTTGTGCAATTTCAATTCTTTGATTGGTTTCTTGTGCTGCAAATGGTCTACTTTCACATCTGGTATGGTCCCCTTGAAAAATCATCCTCCCATTGTTTGATTTTGGGTTTGACGTGGCTTCGGTTATTCATTCTTTCTTGAGCTAGAGGCTCCTTGATTATAAATACTTAAGAATCCCATCTGCCTTTGTAATTTTCCCAGGATAATGTCGGGATTGACACCCGTCTCAATCATAATTTCTTCCATCTCAGTGGCTTTAATCATTTCTTCCTCTAAGGTATCCATATGGGATGTTCTGATAGAATATTTCACATTTGGGAGCATCACATTATTATAACAACTGAGTATGACTGGGTCATTAGGTCTTTTATCTTCTGAAATCTTACTCAAATTTTTATTGGACCTAAGAATAAAATCTTGTATTCTCTCATTCTTCCTCAAACAAATATGGGTGAAATCAGTGAGAAGGGTATGATATGAAATTGGAGGGGTGAACATAGTTAAGAACATGGATTCGAGGTCATTAAACAAGCTAGGACTGACTGGGTAATGTCTTATACCATTCATAATATCTTCCCGATAAGGTTTGAAGAAATAACCTTACCATCATATCATCATATTCAACACGATGAAAATCACAAACATCAAGAAATAGGTTAAGGTGTCTTTTGGAATCAATTTTTTCATCTCCAGAAAATTCCTTCAAGGTACCCTTAGGGAGAGCGGGGATGTCATGTTGCTCACCTCGAATATTTAAAGGGGAATCTCTTACTCTTCTTAGATTTTCAAATCTTAGGTTTTCTTGATTTCTTCTACCACCTCCTTGTCTCTCCTCATGAGGTTCTCTTCATGGTTATTCTCGTGGTTGTTAATTTCTTTCGACCATGTTCAGAGATGTTTCAAGAATATGTTTTCCACTTCTTAGAATATAAAGTTGCTTGCTTTTACTTCCAATAATGGGTCCCTTGTAATCGTCCAACTTTAATGTCGACCTTATCTTTGTGCTTCTCTAGCTTGCCTTTCATTCCTTCGATCTTGTTGCTCTTCTCTCCTCTTTCTTCGAAGGATTTATCTTTCTTCTTCTTGTACCAATGTATTCCAATACCTTTCTAATTCTTCTCGAGTATAGACTTTCGTTATTACCAGATTATAGATATGATGTATGATGCTTCGTTGATTATTCAATCTAATTTCCAGGTGGGGTTGATAAGCCCAGGGAAAAGTCATATATTTTTCAAAACATGTTAAACCAGATTTCAAATTTCAATTCATTCCCTAGTATGGTCACCAAAATTGTTGATGCTTGAATTTGTGAGGACTAAAACGGAACCCTCACGGGGATAGAAATCCCCCTGCATTTTTATAGAGGTGGTACTCCTCTTTTTAAGATTTTCTTAGAACTCTAGATTTTTAGAATATGGGAATTTGCAGAAGTCCCTCATGATAATCAAAGAAATATAAAGATTGCAAGAAAAA
>SNQJ01S0158762.1:0-21955 GCA_010110895.2 Picea sitchensis
TCCATTTACATCACATATTCATACTTATGAGTTTTGCCATAGTCCTTGGCCAGTTCAGTTATATTTACAATCTGGGGGAAACAGGGTGTTACAGGTGAGTTTCATTACCCACTCAAAGGATGAACTTTTGGAGTGTTGTGTGACCGAATGTGGGCAGCATAACCCCTTGACCTGGTAAGCACCTGTAAAAACCAATAAGCTATTGCTTGTTTAAATGTTGCACAACACAAAAAAAGTTAAGAAAAATTTCTGTTTTTAAGCAGAAAATTTTCACATAAAATATCCAAGTGAAAGTTGATTAAAGATGACCTATCTATGATGGTTAGAAAACTAAAATATGAAATGAAATGAACATAAAATCAGATTATAAAAGTAATGGAGTTTAGGTAGGCTTTGAGAGAAGACTCTTCCCTGAGGCTATCCCATCAAAACCCTAGAGGTAAACCTGCAAACTTGAAGCAGAACATGAGGTACAAGAATAGATAATATGGTTGAATGAGCCAACAATATAAATTATTTTACATCACTAGCCACCCAACATATTTAGATCAACAATAATACTATTACTCAACCTACCCAAGTAAACTACTTTACTCAAGAAATCTACTCAATACAACACAAGATGAAAAAGCTACAACATCACCTCATGTGCAAGAAGAAACAAGACTACTATTTGTTGCTTCAAATCCTCTAAATATTCTCTGTTAATCCAAAAGGAGAGTTTTGCAGCAACAAGTTGCTCCAACACTCGCAAGAGCAAAATGGGTGGATGCAAGATGAGCAAGAGAGAGAGAGATGGGGCGAAAATCCAGTAGCTTAACAATAGGTCAAGATATGGTGAATAAATGAGTGAGGGATGGGATGTATTTATACCTCTTGAGGTAAAACGACCCATCTTGGATTGATGCCAAGTGTTGCAACACAAGGCAAGGTGGGGATCTCAAGGAGGTAGGGTGCAACTTTAGGGTTTTCGGCATGGATAGGTGAGGTGGATGTGAGGTGGAAGGGGTGGGACCACACCAAAGAGTGATGTGTGAGGCGAGGAAGGGCGCTCCTCATGAGAGAGGGGCCACAAGTCAATAAAACACCAAGTTGTAATGTTTATCATGCAAGGGGGGCGCAAATCCCCTAGGCGACGTGAGGGTTTGAGCAAATGAGTGGGAAAGGGGGTGTGTAAAGGTTAGGAGGTGGGTTGGGTAGGTTAGGAATCATCTCTCTCCCTTTTCCATCATTACTTTACCCCATTAGCTCATAAATTAAAAAATTGACATTTTACCTATGTCATGACTTAGCAATTAAAATTGTTGTTTTGACTGACTGAGACTCTTGGTGGACAAACACCTAGCAAAAGTTGTCCGACTAAGCTAAAACTTGGTCCAAGGGTGTAGGGGGTATCATTCCATTTCTTTTGAGCACAAATAGCCCTAACAAAATCCCAAAGACCTAGTTTTTACAATATTTGCTCAAAAATAATTAATTAATTAAATTATTAAATTTTCAACCTTAGGAAAATTTAATTAATTTTAATTAATTAAAAAAAACTTATCTAGACTCTACGGAATTCCTTGAAACTTTCTAGGATGTCATACATGGTCATTTACATCATTCCTAAACAATAACTACCAGATGATAACTCCATTAGAACACCCTTCACCACTTTGGAGGAATTATTGCTGGTGTGAGGGAAAAACTCAAGGGAAATTAATAAGGCTGAAAAGCCAAATTAATAACCCGAGGATAAAAAACCCTCGGTGAAAGGAACTCTCCTAAGGAATAAATCCCAAGGTAAATGACCTAACTATGATCCATGCAGACGTATTACATTATTAATCCACGTAGGGGTGCGAAAATTATGTTTACACATATATGTGTTGGAGGCATAAATTGCCTAGTAGAACCAAATAATCTTCGACATATTAGCATCTGATGATGCATCTCTTCACGGTACATGGAGTTGACCCCCTAGTTTAATAGGCGGTCAACATCTGGCTCCACATGGGACGAAGAGCATACGAGAATCCAACATCTACAAAAAGGTGTTGACCAATATCCAACATAAGCATACATATACATAATGAAATAAATAAATGCTATAAACAACATCTACATAATGAAATAACTAAAGTACAACATCATAACTACAAAATAAATCTATGATATAGAAATAATTCTAAGTACATATCAACATAATGAATGAAACAATACAAAATTGAAATACAAGGAGAAAGGGTTAGAGATACGTTACAGAGGGTGTCCCTTTGGACACCAAGTTGTCCATCATCTGAAAAAGAGCTTGAGCTACTGCCCATTCCTTGGAATGTTGATGAGCTCAACATCCAAATGGCTGAGACGAAAAGAGTTAGGCCCTGCTATTTCTCGGATCATATATGGACCCAACCATAAACTGTCAAACTTGCCATGCTTTCCTGTCTTCTCTCTACCTTTATCCCATTAAAAAACTGTATCCCCAATCATAAAATCCCTCTGCCTAGCTGACTTGTCGAAAGCTTTCTTTACCTTACTCTGATTTTTGCAATTCTAATCATAAGCCTTTTGTCTGATTTCATCTAACTCAATGACCTGGTTGACCCTGTTCTGAATTGCATCCTGCTCTGTAGAAAAATCCTCAACTGACCCATAAGTTGGAATTCTAAGGTGTACTGGCAACCTAGCCTCCAATCCATATACTAACTAAAAATGACTCGTTCCATTTGCTCCTTTCTTTGTTATTCTATCAGCCCATAATGCATGTTTATTTTTACTATCCCAAGATCTCTTGTTTTCACCGACTATCTTTTTAACTATGGTCATTAGGTTTTTGTTACTTGACTCTGCTTGACCATTTCCTTGGTGATAAGATAATGTCATACTTGAAACAAAAAGAGGTCATTTCAGTTGAACAAAAGGCATTGGCATTATCTGTCACTGTCTTTGATGGGACCCCAAATCTAGTTATAATTCTATTTTCTAGGAAATCCATCAAAACCTTCTGAGTTGTTGACTTGGCAGGAATGGCTTCAATCCACTTTGTAAAGTAATCCGTCATTGTGATAACCCATGAATACCCATTACTCGAATTATCATTAAATTTCCCGATGAATTCCAAACCCCACTACTGAAAAGGTGTCTCAACCACAACTGTTTCCAAAGGAAGAGTTGCTAACTTCTGCTTTCCTGTGAAAAGCTGACACATCTCACATTTTCAAACAAACTGATGTACATCTGAAAATATTGTGGGCCAATAATATCCTACTCTAAGGATTTTGTGGGTAGTAGTTTTAGTAGCAAAATGTACACCACAAATCCTCCATAGAATTCATCCATTAGTTTTTTTGACTCAATGTCATCCACACATCTAAGGATAACCCCATTAGGATTCTTCCATCCTAATCCATCTCCAGTAAGGACATACTTAGAAGATTTTAACCTTAAAGCTCTTTTCTTGTGTCCTACTAGATGGCTTGGACAAGTTATATTCTTAAGATACAAGATGATTTATGTATACCACTCTACTTGTTCAAGTTTCAACAAATTAGGATGTCATTCTTCATTATCGATTTGGCAAACCATACCCAAGGCCTTCTCATTACTTTCTGTCAACATTTTAGCTAGGGCTTGACCCTTAATTAACTTTGTAGGCTTGATTTCCAAATCATACTCTTGGATCTTAGCAATCCATATACCCTTTGAGCCCAATCCCTCTACCTGAGATAGAACATCTTTAACCGCAAAATTAGGAACATAACCAATCACCTTGGAATATCCATTGAAGACTCTGAAATGTTTGAGCGATTTCACTAAGGCATAAGCATGTTTCTCAAACATGGGATACTTAAGCTCTGAATTTTGCAAGGCCCTACTCATATATGCAATGGGTTGATCATGGACTTGATCATTTTTTTGAAGAAACACACCAACGATAGTGTCTTCAGAGACAAAGGAGAAAATCTGAAAGTCTTTGTTGTAGTATGGGCTAATAAGGACATGAGCTTCACATATTGCAGTCTTAATACATTCAAAACCTTGCTTACTTTCTTCATTCCATTCAAATTTCACATCCTTCTTAAGCAACTTATATATAGGTTTCATGATCTTAGCATAGTTAGGAATGAACCTATGGACAAAATTGGTTTGTCCTCAAAAGGATTGGAGATATTTCTTTGATATAGGAAAAGACACCTTACTAATGACTTCAACTCTCTCCGGGTCTAACTTGATCCCATCTTTCGAAATTATGTGGCCCAATAATTTACCTTCAGTCACCCCAAAGACTGACTTAGCAGGATTTAGAGAAATTCCAAATTCTCTACATCTGTCCAAAACTTGCCTAAGGTGGTTAATGTGAGTTTTTCCATCCTTAGAAAATACTATTAAATCATCTTGATATATCTCAATCAACTTCCCAATCAACCCCCTAAAGGCATAATCCATGGCTCTCTGAAAAGTAGCTCCAACATTTGATAAACCAAATGGAATTCTAAGATATGCAAAAGTTCCCCATGGAGTAGTAAAAGTTGTCTTATGCCTATCTTCTGCTTTAAGTCTGATCTGATTATAACCGGAAAACCCATCAAGCATGGAAATCACTCCTGATCCTGTTATTCTTTGGAGTAAAGTTTCCATCTTGGGAAGGGGGTAGTGGTGTTTTGTGCAAGCAATGTTCAAATTCCTGAAGTCAATGCATATCTGAATCTTTCCATTCTTCTTCCTAGCAACAACCATATTTGAGCACCATGAAGAATGTCTCGTTTGGGCAATGATGTCTGCCTCTAACATTTTCTGCAGCTCCTGTTGGACCAAAGGAGCTAACTTGGGGTTCATTTGCCTCAGTTTCTGTCTAAAGGGCTTGGTTTCTTCCTTAAGAGGAATCACATACTGAATTACATCCTCCCTATAGACTTTGAGCTCATCATAACTGAAGGCCAAGACATCCCTATACTCTTTTAATAACTTAACAATTTCATTCCTTTCCTCTATAGGGGTAGTCTTGCCTATCTTTATCATCCTAGGCTCTTCATTAGTTCCAATGTTGACTTCTAGGTGATCACATAGTTTTTTCTTTGACTCTTCTTTTTGCTTGCGACCATCTTGTCTATCAAAGTCCCTTTCCAAGGAAACAACTCGCGTAGGGGGTGCTTTCACCTTATCATTATTTTCAATATAATTACAACCCTCCTCTTTCACACTGATGCCTAAATAAGAAAATTCATGCATATGAGTCAAAAACTTGATAACCTGTTTGTCATCATCAAAAACCTGCCAATGATTCATGTTATTAGGAACTGAGGGTCTAAAAATCACTTTCACCAAAATAGTTTCATCAATCAAACTATCTGGAAGTTGAAGTGTGGAAGCAGCTACTGCAAGTTCATCTTCTTTTGAATTCTGCTCTCTAGGAATAACAATCAAGTTTAAGGCATCTCGATCATTGATTAAGTCCCAAATTGCATTCCTATACCCTTTCAATCTCTCAGACTTGCAAGCAAATTTATTCTTTAGTTGTTGTATGACCAAATCTGAATCCCCTTTGATATTTAGACATTTGACTCCCCTATCCTTGCAAAGCCCTAAACCAAGGAGCAAAGCTTCATACTCAGCCACATTTTTGGTTGCATCAAACTCCAATCTATAAGAAAACTTCAACACTTTACCATTTGGAGCTTGAAGCACAATTCCAACACCTTTTCCTGCTCTAGAAAAAACACCATCGAAATTCATGTACCATACTTCGTCTAATCTATTATCTTGAACTGTTTCTTCTAAGGACACAGTAGAATTAGACAAGATGGCATATTTACCAAGACCCTCCTCAGTATACTTTAACTCACTTTTGGGGTTTCTTGGGTCTTCAACATGATACCTTCTATACACTTCCCTAGTCAAGTTGAAAGTGTTCCCATCTGGAGTGGGGAGGGTAGCATAAGATAAATCCATTTGTAAGTTACCACCCAAATCTGTAGTTGCCTTTCTATTCAATAACATTCCCCAAGCATCCGGGACACCAATCACCACAATGTCCATTTCAAACATGATATCCGAAAAAACAACTAAGTGTACTTGCAAACCCTTAATCAATCGATGCACTTCAATCGTTTTACTATCCATGGCACACATGTTATGATAAGGTCGAGATATTCTTAAGTTCAATTGTTCCATTACTTTCTTAGTCATAAAATTAGAGCTTTCCCCTGAATCTAGCATGCAATTGTGTAAAACTTTGTCATTCACAAGTAAAGAAAGGTAGAAAGGCAAATTCTTTTCATTTCCCCTATGCCAATTCTGTAAAATCATTGGTGCGTATTGGTAAGCCACGACTGGTTGCTTCTCAACAAAACTTTTAGGGGGGTCTTCTATGGCTTTAAGTAGCTTTTCCCTTTGAGAAGGGATCTTCATAAGTTCTGACACTGGAACTAACATCTTTGCATTACTCAACCATCCACCTAAGTCAATATTCAAATCTATATTAATAGGCACATTAGACTTAGAGAGAATTGGAGATACCTTGGGAACACTAGTTTGACCTTTATCTTGACCTTTATTTCCATTCCTTTGGTATGTAATGCCTCTATACTTAGCCATTTATGCAATCTATTGGGGTGTGGGCTTGGGCCCATATTTTTTTGTTGCCTTATCAACAACATTGTTAATGAAGTTTCTACTACTCCCATGTTCAGAAAAATCCATCCAATCATACATGCCCCCATAGTAATTTTTACCACACATATTTATTTGTTCATTTCCTTGATTTCCATAATCATCATAACAACCCTCAAGGAAAACTGGACAAGTCACTTCCTCATGAAACTCACCACAAGGCCTACAATAAGGTATGGAGTGATGATCTACCAAGTTGGTGGATTCAAAAGGGTTAGGTGGCCTTTGATCATTTTGGGGGGGTCTCTTTGGCCATTTATTATTTGGCCTATGTTGTTGTCTATTATTTTTGGACCTCTCCATAGTGATCAACCTATTTTGCAAGGCATTGATCTAATTGGCATGGTTTCTCTCCATTTTCTTAATTAACTGGGTCAATTCCTTAATCCCATCACTTGATGATTCTTGACCCTCAACTTTTTTCTTCTTTTCATCATTAACCTTTGAAGAAGAACCTCTTGTGAAACCAAGAATGTTGGATTTCCTGGCCTCAAGCATATTATGTTCAATTCTTATAGCTGTAGCTTGTGCTGCTTGTAAAGTTTGAGGATCCTTATCTCTTAATGCATACCTCATTTCACCCTCAAATGCCTCCATATAATAAATCAAGACTACAATATCTGAAGGCAAAATGTCAGCGTGAAGGCTCTTCACCAAGCTATTAAACTTAGTTTTAAATTCTCCCACAGTTTTTTTTTTTTTATTTTTTATTTTTTTTTATTTTTTATGGCTAGTGGTAAGAGCAACAAGCTAGAATCTATGTTCTTTTTTATCACCCCATCTCCTCCTAAATTCATCCAATATTGATTCAAGGGTGCTAAACTTGTTTGCATCAAAATCTGTAAACCATTTAGAAGCATCTCTTTCTAGTGAATACACAAACAAAGTCATCTTTACATCTTGTTCATCATGACCCCAACAATATCTCTCCACACACATCTGAAATTCAAAATATGGGATTTGGCACTAATAGCATTGTTTCCCTGAAAGGTAGGCAACTTATCAATAGCTTTTTTAGGTACTGCGTGAGGGGCACCTTGGATTGCTGCAAAGTTCAAAGGTCTCAAAAAGATACTCATGGTTACATTAGGAGTATTAGGGGGGTTATTAACAATTTGTTGATTATTAGTTTGGATTAAGTATTGGATATCGGTGAGTGCTTCTTCTCCAAGACTTTCAAGTAGCCTCCTAGTAGCAAGGCAATTTAGCCTCCTCCTATAAACCTTTTTAGGTTCAGGAAAAGAATAAATCACTCCTTGTGAAGTGCTCCTAGTAGTATACTTGACATATTTTTTCAATGGAGTCGCCACTTGGAAAGGAACCACACAGAATCAACCAATGCAAGTTCAATTAATTTTAGGGACTAAAGTTTTTATCGTTTAGTTCTTAAAAAAATAAGTTAAGTCGTTTTGACCAAGGATAAATGACTTATCCCCGAAAATGGTGCCAAAGATGTTGCCATTCTTATACACACTTGCAGACGTGAGCAAAGTCCAACTCACTTAGTTTGTCCTTGGAGGCACAATGCCTAGGTTCACATTCCACATTGTCACTTTGACTGGAACCTCTTCCTTCTAGGTTTACTCCTAGGAAAGCCAAGGGGGGTAGACCCTAGTTTGTAAATGTGATTTATGTGATGTTCTAGGAGTTGATTTTAGTTAGTTAAAGGTTGGGGGGAGTCTAACCTATGATGCAAAGGCAAAAAATGCAATGTGCAACAATAAGGATGAGAAGCAAGACTTTCCTAGGGAAACTAAGACTAGTGCCTAAGATTGGGCAAAGGGGTCAGCGCATGTTTAAGAGAGTTTGATTACAAAAAGATTACAAAAGATTACAAAAGTACAACTATTCCACAACAATGTTAGATAAAAATACTTACAACTAATAATGACTGATAGATGTTACAACAATATTAGGTAAGAGATATACAACAAGATACAAAATTACAACAATAGTATCTAAGAACTACAAGATACAAAGATACAAAGAGGCAAGTTAACCATGTGTTTTAATGTGCAGGAATTAAATGATTTCAAAGTATGAATATCATCCATATTAAGTCAAGCATGCCCCAATAGCACTTGCTCTATTGGACTGCTTTTCAATGACAACCACAACACTCAAGATCCAACAAGATGATGCCTCCAAATGTGATGCACTATCTCTTGAGGGATCACACCATAAAGAACACTTAACAAATAAAATGGAATGTTTTAAAGAACAAGTGCTCCACAATACTTAAAATATGAAACTTAGTTTATTACTCCACAAAGCAAAAGGAAATGTACTTGCATGTAAAATTAAAAGAGATATGTGCTTGCAAGTATTGTTCCAACAACCATAAGATATACCAATGAAGACAAAGTGTTCAAATGCTTAGTAGATTAAGAGTTACTTAAAGATTGTTAAAGTTTGAATTATCCCTAGCTAAGTGTCAAACCAAAATCCTCCTCCCGCAATTACGAAATGGTTGTTGGATGCTCAAGAAGTGAGACAACGAGGCCTACCCTAGCTTCACAAGTCAACCCTAAAGATCCGAGTACTCCCGGAAAGGACGTCGCGCGTCGTGAGACCGTCCCCGGCCTAGCACCTTCCGTTGCCTTCCTCAAACCCCATTTTAGATGGCGAAGATGGTGAATTAAGGTGTCCTATTAAGTTTAGTATGTTATTATACCTATGGACTAAGTATTTTAGTGTGTTGAAGAGTTTTTGGGTGACTTCTACTTGCCTAAAAATAGTGAAATATTGCCCAAACCGAAACTTTATCTAGCCAAAAGATGTGTTCTAAATCATAAGAATGAAACATATAAACACATATAGAACATTTAACGATTTGCTAAAATGAAAGAGTTACTTCTACATTATTCACTTAACCATAAACGTTTGCAAGCTTGAAAGAAATGAATACTTTAAAAGGACAAGAACAACTTGCCAAATAAAATATAAGATTGCTTTAAATCATCATCACTTAACCATGTGTGTATTGCATTAAGGACAAGTGCTAGGAAATGAATCTTGAAAGATTTAAAGCATGTAAATGAATTTATGCCTCAAGGGCTTAAGCTAAGATCTAGTATGTGAGTGTGAGATCTACTTCTAGAAGATTTTAACCATATGAGCATAAGCAAATCAGAAACACATAACTTATCTAGCCATACTATGTTGGGGGATGACTTTGCCAAATACTCATCCAAGGTGTAGGAAACCATGCAATGAAACTTATAATAGAAAGAAAAAGAAACAAAAACCACTCACAATGGCACAAGATGGAGGCAAGCCTACTTTTGTTGTGCCAAAGAGGGTTGAAATGTAAAAGATCAAACTATCACTAAAACAATCCTAGCCACACAACCTTGTCCTAATGATAAGTGGGGAAAAAGAATGAAAGAATGTTGAAAGAAAAGCTACACCCTAGCCTCACTACTTTGGGGGGTTGTCCATGCCAATCTCTCACCCAAGTTGTAGGTGAAAATAACTTACAAGAAATGAAACTAGATACAAGAATGCAAGCCTCAAGGGAACTTCCCGGGGGCTTGCTACAATGCTGGAAAAAGATAGGAGAAAGGTGAGTTTTGTTACCCACTCGAAGGATGAACTTTTGGAGTGTTGTGTGACCGAATGTGGGCAGCATAACCCCTTGACCTGGTAAGCGCCTGAAAAAACCAGCAAGCTATTGTTTGCTGGAAATGCTGCACAACACAAAAAAAGTTAAGAAAAAATTATGTTTTTAAGCATAATTTTTTCACATAAAATATCCAAGTGAAAGTTGATTAAAGATGACCTATCTATGATGGTTAGCAAACTGAAATATGAAATGAAATGAACAGAAAATCGGATTAGAAAATTAATGGAGTTTAGGTAGGCTTTGAGAGAAGACTCTTCCTTGAGGCTATCCCAACAAAACCCTAGAGGTAAGCCTACAAACTTGAAGCAAAACGTGAGGTACAAGAATAGATAATATGGTTGAATGAGATAATAACATAAACTACTTTACATCACTATTCACCCAACATATTTAGATCAACAATAATACTATTACTCAACCTACCCAAGTAAACTACTTTACTCAATAAATCTACTCAATACAACACAAGATGTAAAAGCTACAACATCACCTCATGTGCAAGAAGAAACAAGAATACTCTTTGTTGCTTCAAATCCTCCAAATCTTCCGTATTAATCCAAAAGGACAGTCTTGCAGCAACAAGTTGCTCCAACACTCTCAAGAGCAAAATGGGTGGATACAAGATGAACAAGAGAGAGAGAGAGAGATAGATGGGGTGAAAATCCAGTTGCATAACACTAACTCAAGATATGGTGAAGAAATGAGTGAGGGAGGGGATGTATTTATACCTCTTGAGGCAAAAGGACCCCTCTTGGATTTATGCCAAGTGTTTCAACACAAGGCAAGGTGGGGATCTCAAGGAGGTAGGGTACAACTTTAGGGTTTTTGGCATGGATAGGTGAGGTGGAAGGGGTGGGACCACACCAAAGAGTGATGTGTGAGGCTAGGAAGGGTGATCCTCATGAGGTAGGGGCCCACAACTGAATAAAACATCAAGTTGTAATGTTTCTCATGCAAGGGGGGCGCAAATCCCCTAGGGGGTGTGAGGATTTGAGCAAATGATTGGGTAAGGGGGTGTGTAAAGGTTAGGAGGTGGGTTGGGTAGGTTAGGAATCATCTCTCTGCCTTTTCCATCATTACTTTACCCCATTAGCTCATAAATTACAAAATTTACATTTTACCTATGTCATGACTTAGCAATTAAAATTGTTGTTTTGACTGACTGAGACTCTTGGTGGACAAACACCTAGTAAAAGTTGTCCGACTGAGCTGAAACTTGGTCCAAGGGTGTAGGGGGTTTCATTCCATTTCGTTTGAGCACAAATACCCGTAGAAAAATCCCAAAGACCTAGTTTTTACAATATTTGCTCAAAAATAATTAATTAATTAAATAATTAAATTTCCAGCCTTAGGAAAATTTAATTAATTAAAAAAACCTATCTAAAATTGACGGAATTCCGTGAAAATTTCTAAGATGTCATACATGGTCATTTACATCATTCCTAAACAATAGCTACCAGAGGATAACTCCATTAGAACACCCTTCACCACTTTGGAGGAATTATTGCTGGTGTGAGGGAAAAACTCAAGGGAAATTAATAAGGCTGAAAAGCCAAATTAATAACCCGAGGATAAAAAACCCTTGGTGAAAGGAACTCTTCTAATGAATAAATCCCAAGGTAATTGACCTAACTATGATCCATGCAGACCTATTACATTATTAACCCACGCAGGGGTGCATAAATTCGGTTTACAAAAATATGTGCTGGAGGCATAAATTGCCCAGTATAACCAAATAATCTTTGACATATTAGCATATGATGATGCATCTCTTCATGGTACATGGATTTGACCCTCTAGTTGAATAGGCGGTCAACACACCCCTCTCGTGCAGATTTTCCCAACCAAGAAAATAAATAATTATGCATAGTAAAAACTCCCAAATAATGATAAAAAGGGCGCTCTAGAGGCGAGGAACCCTCATGTGGCTGGATCTCTCCTAGATCCCAAGCCCTCCAAGCAAATCAAATTGATCTTCCAACTGTGCGCCCCTGTTCTGCAGAATGAGCCTCGACAATTTCATCCTACTCCAAATAATGGTTGTTGAGGCTAAATAAACCTGAATGACAGATGATAGAATGGCGAGGGTGGGATATTTCACCACCTTGGCCAAGCTTTGATCAGATAGGATAATCTTTCACTCCCTTGTTAATATCTAGGGTTTAGTAAGAAAAAACCCTCAAACGCCCAAGCTCTCAAGCTCACAAGTGCAAAGACAAAATGATTTATACCCCTTTTCACCTTTTCCCTTTAAGTGACTTTTAATTCATCTTTAATATTTTCTCATAAAATCACTTTATTAATTTAATGTACCTTTTTACTCAAAAAAATGATTAATTCACCCCTATGACTTCTCTGGCCACTTAAAATCACTTTTCTTCATCCTATCCTGTAGATATTTTCTCCCTGGTTCCAATGAGATATTATGCTAAGGTTTTTCTCCAAGAAACAAGCCCCAAATAGCACCTTAAGTGTAATTAATTAAAATGCCCAATAATAACCTCGTTTTACAAGAATCGTCGGAATGCAATGGAACCAATGACAAGTTGTGTGGAATGGATCATGATGATGAAATATGATGAATAATGTAAGTCGACCCCCATAAAACTCCTCAAAATTGTCTGAGCTCACCATTGCCCCCAATTGGCTACTCTGGTAGGCATCCCAAACTGTAACATAAGGGAATCCAAAAATGGGGACATTACAATCCTCCCTACCCGAATATTGTTTGTCCTCAAACAATAGTTGAATAAAACTGTGTATGATCCCAGGGTCCCATATCCACTTGGGGGACATGAATTACTCTCCTCTCAAAGCATAGTCCTTGTTAGCCCTTAAGTTGCACTTGACTACTAAAAGGAAAGCTAGGGCATCATCAAATTATTGCAATGGATTTTATAGATAAATGTATATTGGGTTTTGAAATTGGTTTGAAGGTTAAGAAATGAGTAAAATAACAATATCAATCTCAGATAACAAGAACAAATTCCTATCACACTTGCTTAGTAAATGGTAGCCAACATGATGAATTAGATAGAAGATTACAACATGAAAGACAAAAATATGTAAGTTTTCAATCTGTCCACTCACATAGAAAATATTTGTTCCTAAATATCATTAAAGAACAAGAACACGTACTCAAACACAAATAAGGTTATGAACAAGCAATCAACAAAATCTTCACTGGCTTAAATCATAAAAAAAATATATCAAATGCTTTGCAAAAGATAAATATACATTCAAGTAAGAAAAGGAAGAATAAAGACAAGAAGATGATTCTAACCATTAGATAGCCTTTTACATTTAGTACAAAATGTAATAAGTCTTAGTCTTTACAATCAGAAACAAAGTTTTCTTCAAAACTATCATCACTTCCCCCTCCTTTAATTTCTCCTTCTGCAGAGTTTATATAGAAAAAGTACATAATTATCAAGATCCAAAAGAAATGGATCTGAAAATCTCATCATCCATCTTTAGTTTATGGTTTCAAATAATCAAGGAGTAGATAAGATATGATATCCAAGTCAAATTGATGAGGTGGCTCATCAACTATTGTCTATGAGTTAATAAATCTGGCAAATTCCTGAAAAATAGGGTCCAAAGATCTCTTTGTATCTCCAAAACCATTATAGATCTGTAAAAACTAAGGGAGGTTTTTGTGAATGAGTCCATCCCCGAGACAAACCTCTTTTGGTTTCTAAAAATTCATCTCCAAATTCTTGGAAAACGTGCCTAAAATTAGTGTCTAAAACAAGAAACCGATTTTTGTGAAATTCTGAAAAATAGGCCTCAAATATATATTCAAATCTCTCAAATTGTAATAGTTGTTTCAAAACGGAGAGAGTTTTTTTCTAAATCAGTCCGTTCCTGACAAAAACCTTTTCTATTTTTTTAAAATGCGTCTCCAGTTTCTCGAAGAACGTTCCCAAAGTTGGTGTCTAAAACAAGGAAAAGAACCAGCAAGCTACAAGAAGGTATCAATAACGCCTTTATTTTCATGTAGATTTTTGATATTTGCTTTGCTGATGCATCCTGTAGCTCTTCTGTCTCTGGAATGTAGTCGAATTATTTCTTGATCTCAGCCTTCTCTAGATTGTCTTTAAGAACAATGAAATGGTCTCGTTTCAAAGAGGACTTGGTTAAAGCTTCAGAGTTTAGACTTAGCTTTTTTAATACTCTAGTTACATGCCTCATTGGGTGCTTTGCTATTTGTTTACCCTTATCATGTTTTCTCTCTTTCTCCATAGGTTCATTATAATCTTCATCTTCAGGCTCCAATTTAACTTTTTTCAACTTTTGTGAAGAAGTAACTGGTGGCTGTCTCTTTTACTCCTCTATACTTTCCACTGTATCATCATCAATGATAATCACATTTTCTTTTTTAATAGAAGGATTAAATAAGGCCTTTGAATTCAACCTTAGCTTATTTGTTGCCCTGGTTTTAGATCTGCTAGGATAATTCACCACTGGTTTATTCTTTCCTATCTTGCTCATTTTCTTACCTTTACCATATGCAATAGGTTCATCTTGTTTCTGTATGGATTGTTTAAGCTTATACTTAGTTGATCCTCTACCATGGACTCTTTTGCAATCTTTAGGCTCATCTTTTGGAACAAGGAACTCATTCTAAGTTTGAATATCCAATTATGATTCCATTTTTAATTTCTTCTTCTTCCGCATTCTGGTCATCTTAGCTACAAGGCAATCTTTATTTAAATCCTCTGTCTCCCGCCGTGAATGTGACTTTCTTTTGATGGATCGAGTTATTCTGGCCACAGGGGAATTTTCTTTCACTGTAACATCAGGAGTTTTAGGAACCCTCTTTACCTTTTTCGATTTTTGTTCTGGAGAGGTTTTATGTTTGGATCCATGTTCTTCAAGTTTTAGTGACTCAATCAACCGGTCCCAAGAACGCTGGACTTCTCCCAAAGCATCCAAAATGAGGGTTTTAATCAACCTTTGGTGAAAAAGACTTTTACTAGCGGTTGCAGGATGAGTTCGTATCCTTTTAGACATCTTTGACAAGATTTTTAGTAAAAATAAAGGCAAACATAAAGGACTATCACCATTCAAATACATCAACAACCTAATATAATAAAGATGGACAAGGGAAAATCGCCCTTCACAGGTAATGTACCTGCGAATAATCATTGAATTAGTCTGCCATTCTTTCTTCATCCAACTCTGTGGAATATCCTGACTCCATTTTGAGCTTTAGCATTCTGAAAGTAAAAACTGATTTACAATTTCCATAGGCAGCATCTCTTTCTTCCACCATCTCTCTCCATACATTGATAACCTACATGCAGTCCCAATCGAATGTTCTATCACATGTATCAGAACTTTTCCCACCACTATCTCGAATCCATCAAAGTTTTGCGCAAACATCACGGAGACTTGTTCATGATAACCCTGGAGTGTTGAACAGAAGTTAAACCACCCTGCATCTCTGAATTTTTGTGAGATTTGAGGATAATCCTCAAGCAATTCAACACCCTCTAGTTCTAAAATGAGTGATTTGTCTGCTTTTCTTAGGTGCCATGATATCGATTATAATCCCTGAAGATCCGAGAGTACTTAGGGTTTCTATCAGTAGTATTTGGAACCTCTGAAAATATGAAAGATGTTGAAGATTTCTATTTCCTCCAAAACATGTATAAACTGATACAAAGATATAATGAAGGAATCATATATAGTATGTTATGAATCATAACAGGAAACCTATGAATTGATATCAGACTTATTGAGTACAAACCCAATCCCTTTGAATAAGGATCAAAACTGAAAACCTGAACTGATCCTAATCATAAATGATATTAGATTTAGGCAATGATCTCGAATAGTTTCTGGCACGATCTTTGGGAGTTGGTGCATTTGAAACAATGATTATTCCTGGTGCTACAAGAATAATGGTATTCTTGTAGCACCTTTTTCCCTTTTCATAATTTCAAATTTAAAATGAGAAAAAGGATTTGCATCTTGATGGAAAAGATTTTAATTGTCTTATTCTAACTTTTATCACACTAATGCATGTCATAAAATTCTTAGAAAGGATAATGCAAGCACACTTAAAGAGTATAGCAGAAGAAAATCAAATCAAAAAATGATGCTAGGAAAGGGTAGGACAAGGAAAAGAGTAGTTCAACAATCATTAACAAAATTAAGGACTAACATTGGCTCCTTCTGGGGATGATGCTCTCCCGTTAAGGCATCAAGAACTCGCAAATCAATGTGCCTTCATTGTCTCTATCCATGCAACCTGCAATTCAATGTTGAAACCATACCATAGCAGTGCCTTATCCATTGGGCTATGGAGTCTTTATCACTGATCTACAACATACCAATAAACTGGCAACAAAATGTTCAGATACAAGCTTATTCAACCATCCTACCTATTCCTAATCAACAAAAGGCAAGTTGATCATGGGTAGGAAAATTGCCAATGTAGCCAAGAATGTGTTTTACTGACAAATTGATCTTCCTTTTTGCAGTTGAATAAAAGAATGCAGAAAAACTGAAATGTTTGCTGCAGAAATATAACATACAACTTATACTTACAGCTGCAACTTGATTGCATGTTGAATGATGCAATGTTTTGAACCTTTGGAAAAACTGACTCCATGTAGAAAACCATTGGATCTTGAAGATAATGATGAATGTTCAGCTGACACAAGCAACCAAGTTGCTTCTTTGTGATTTCCGTTCACCGATCAAGTTGTGCTTCTCTTGAAACAATTAAAAAATATCATATAGTTCATTATAATTAGGGGCAACAACAAATCTTTGAAACTGTTGATATGTTTCTTGTGCTTAAATTGCTTTGACAACAACAATATCATTATGATAAACAAGGGTCTGGAACATAGTTTCATCAGTTTGAAGAGTTGGAACATCATGCCTAATATAATCTTACCTCTGCTGAATTGTTCCCTCAGATCCCGATTCAAGAATGTCAAATGTGGAATCACTGTCTTTCTGACACTGCTGCACAACAATTGATGAGGAATACAAATTTATGGATTGTTCTTCATTTCCCTCATTGCCTTCCAATGAATTAGATGCATAAGTATCATATATAGGCTTGATGTTGTAGAATTCTTAATATGTTGATTCAAAAAACTGTCCTTCTAATTCATCTTTGTAATTATCAAAAACAGGGATATGTTCATAAAATATTTGATCAACAAATTCAACATAGTGATGACTATTGGGAACTTCTGATATACTGTCAAAAGTATCTATAGTCTGACTACTATTAGCATCATTATGAACATAATGTTGAAAATTATTTTGATGGAAATCAAAACTAGATAAGGATGCATCAGATAATGAGTCTTCTTTTACTTCACTAACATTTACTTGCTTCTCATCATCTACATAATTTTGAATATATGATTCAAACTCTTCGCAACAATTTTCAAATAGAGACTCAGCTGAATATAACCTTTTACAATGATCATGAAATGCAACATGGAATTTATTTAAAGAAGAAATATTGAAAGAGGGCAAAGATCTGCACCATTCTCGGGCGCTTCCCTCTAGGGAATACTTGAACATCTTCAGCAAGACATCTTCATGAACAATGCCCAACTGACGCATGCATTCATGAAATTCTAGCAAATGCTCAGTAGGAACATCACAATCCTCTCCGCTAAACCTCGACAGACAACGTTCCCATTCATCTCTTTCAAGCATAGTATTTGGAAAGCCCGGTACATTTGAGAAATAAAAAATTGCATACCTCTAAGCCAAAATGGCTTCCATCCGAGTATCTGACATCCTGAATCAATGGAGTCACCACTGGATTCTTTAACCATGGAGTCATCAAGTGAATGATTGCAACCACTTTGATGTCCACTTCCCGTTCACCATCAAGAAAAAGATCTAGACATGTCGTTCTCCCAGGGAAAATGTTTTCGTTCTTTCGTCCCCGACAACGGCGCCAAGAGATGTTAGTCCCTAAAGTTGCATTTCATTGCTAAAGGGAAATCTAGAGCATCATCAAATTATTGCAATGGATTTTATAGATAAATATATATTGGGTTTTGAAATTGGTTTAAAGGTTAAGCAGTGGGTAAAATAACAATATCAATCTCAGATAACAAGAACAAATTCCTATCACACTTCCTTAGTAAATGGTAGTCAACCTGATGACTTAGATAGCAGATTATAACATTAAAGACAAAAATATGTAAGTTTACAATCTGTCCACTCACATAGGAAATCCTTGATCCTAAATATCATTCAAGAACAAGACCACGTACTTAAACACAAATCAGGTTATGAACAAGCAATCAACAAAATCTTCACTGGCTTAAATCATGAACAAGATATATGAAATGATTCAGAAAAGATAAATATGCAGTCAAGTAAGAACAAGAAGAATAAAGACAAGAAGAGGAGTCTAACCATCAAGTAGACTTTTCCATTTAGTAAAAAATGTAATAAGTCTTAGTCTTTACAATCAGAAACAAGGTTTTCTTAAAAAATATCACCACTTCCCCCTCCTTTAATTTCTCCTTCTGTAGAGTTTATATAGAAAAAAGAACATAATTATCAAGATCCAAAAGAAATGGATCTAAAAACCTCATCATCCATCTTTATTTTATGGTTTCATATAATGAAGGAGGAGATAAGATCTAATCTCCAAGTCGAATTGATGAGGTGGCTCATCAACTGTTGTCTATGAGTTAATGAATCTGGCAAATTCCTAAGAAATAGGGTCCAAAGATCTCTTCGTATCTCCAAAACCATGATACATGTGTAAAAATTGAGGGAGTTTTTTGTGAATGAGTTCATCCCCAATACAAACCTTTTTTGGTTTCCAAAAATTCATCTCCAGATTCTCAGAAAATGTGCCTAAAATTAGTGTCTAAAACAAGAAACTGATTTTTGTGAAATTCTGAAAAATAGGCCTCAAAGATATATTTGAATCTCTCAAAATATGATAGTTGTTGCAAAATGGAGAGAGTTTTTTCTAAATTAGTCAATTCCTGAAAAAAACCTTTTCCGGTTTTTTAATATTCGTCTCTAGTTTCTCGGAGAACATTCCCAAAGTTGGTATCTAAAACAAGAAAAAAAGACAGCAAGCTACATGAGGGTATCAATAGCGCCTTTCTTTTCATGCAGATTTTTTATATTTGCTTTGATGATGCATCTTGTAGCTCTTTTGTCTCTGGAATGTAATCAAATTCTTGCTTGATCTCAACCTTCTCTCTATTGTCTTTAAGAACAATCAAATGGTCTCATTTCAAAGAGGGATTGGTTAAAACTTCAGAGTTTAGACTTAGCTTTTTTTCTACTCTAGTTACATGCCTCATTGGGTTCTCTGCTATTTGTTTACCTTTCTCATATTTTCTCTGTTTCTCGACAGGTTCATTATAATATTCATCTTCAGGCTCCAATTTAACTTTTTTCAAGTTTTGTGAAGAAGTAATTGGTGACTGTCCATTTTCCTTCTCTGTACTTTCCACTGTATCATCATCAATGATAATCACATTTTCTTTTTTAATAGAAGGATTAAATAAGGCCTTTGAATTCAACCTTAGCTTATTTGTTTCCTTGGTTTTAGATCTGCTAGGATAATTCACCACTGGTTTATTCTTTCATGTCTTGCTCAATTTTTTGCCTTTACCATCTGCAACAGGTTCATCTTGTTTATGTATGGACTGTTTAAGACTCTTCTTATTTGATCCTCTGACATGGACTCCTTTGCAGTCTTCAGGCTCATCTTTTGGAACAGGGAACTCATTTCGAGTTTGAATATCCAATTCTAATTCCATTTTTAATTTCTTCTTCTTCTGCGTTCTGGTCATCTTAGCTACAGGGAAATCTTTATTTAAATCCTCTGTCTCCTGCTGTGACTGAAACTTTCTTTTGTTGGATCGAGTTGTTCTGGCCACAATAGAATTTTCTTTCACTATAACATCAACAGTTTTAGGAACCCTCTTTACCTTTTTAGATTTCTGTTCTAGAGAGGTTTTGTGTTTGGATCCTTGTTCAAGTTTTAGTGACTCAATCAACCAGTCCCAATAACATTGAACTTATCCCAAATCATACATAACTAGTGTTTTAATCAGTCTCTGGTGAAAAAGACTTTTACTAGCGGTTGCAAGATGAATCTGTATCCTTTTAGACATCTTTGACAAGATTTTTAGTAAAACGAAAGGAAAACACAGAGGAATATCACCATTCAAACGCATCAAAAACCCAATATGATAAAGATGGAGAAGGGAAAATCGCCCTTCGCATGTAATGTACATGCGAATAATCATTAAAGAAGTCTACCATTCTTTCTTCATCCAACTCTGTGGAATTTCCTGACTCCAGTTTGGGCTTTAGCATTCTGGAAGGAAAAACCGATTTACAATTTCCATAGGCAACATCTCCTTCTTCCACCATCTCTCTCCATCCACTGATAACCTGCATGCAGTCCCAATCAAATGTTATGTCACATGTATCCGAAATTTTCCCACCACTGTATCGAATCCATCAAAGTTTTGTGAAAACATCATGGAGACTTGTTCATGATAACCATGGAGTGTTGAACATAAGTTAAACCACCCTGCATCTCTGAATTTTTGCGAGATTTGCGGATAAGCATCAAGCAATTCTACACCCTCTGGTTCTAAAACGAGTGATTTGCCCACTTTTCTTAGGTGCCATGATATCGATTATAATCCTTGAATATTTGAGAGTACTTGGGGTTTCTATCAGTAGTATTTGGAACATCTAAAAATATGAAAGTTGTTAAAGATTTCTATTTCCCGCAAAACATGTCTAAACTAATACAAAGATATAATGAAGGACTCATGTATTGCATGTTATGAATCATAGCAGGAAACTTGTGACTTGATATTGGACTTATTGAGTACAAACTCAATCCCTTTGAATACGGATCAAAACTGAAAACACGACCTGATCCTAATCATAAATGATATTGGATTTAGGCAATGATCTCAGACAATTTCTGGCACGATCTTTGGGAGTTGGCACATTTGAAACAATGATTATTCGTGGCGCTACAAGAATAACGATATTCTTTTAGCGCCTTTTTCCATTTTCATAATTTCAAATTTAAAACGAGAAAAAGGACTTGCATCTTGATGGAAAAGATTCTAATTGTCTTATTCTAACTTTTATCACACCAATGCATGTCATAAAATGCTTAGAAAGGATAGTGAAAGCACACTTAAAGAGTATAGAAGAAGAAAATCAAATCAAAAGATGATGCTAGGAAAGGGTAGGGCGGGGAAAAGAGCTTCTCAACAATCATTAACAAAATTAAGGACTAACAATCCCTCAAAGTGCTTGCCATGCATGCCCCTAGAATGCTCCTGATGAGTAGAATGATCATGTGCAGTATATCCTTAGTCAACTCCTCAAACAATCGCTTTACTCTAATCTCAAATCCATCAACCATTAGACTACCAATCTCTCTAATCCATGGATCCCAAATCAAGATGTGAATTGCAGTGCCCTGTAAAGTATAGTCATGTAATTCATCAACGCAAAGAGTCTCCTGAAGAGCCCCAACCAATGGAGTAAGTAAATACAATATCCATACCTCAAGGAATCTCTCACCTAAACCAGTCTCCAAATTACCACCTCTGGTAGTATCCAGATCCCCTACTAACCAAGAATATTATCTACCCAGGTACCTGATCCTCAACCAAG
>SNQJ01S0158763.1:8322-26133 GCA_010110895.2 Picea sitchensis
TTTAGAACGATAGTTTGATTTTATTACTTATTATCACATACCTAGGAGTTCTAATTATGTATCCGATGCTTATGTTAATTTCGTTTTATATTGGCATTTGTCACATAAATAAAGCAAAGAAAACCATCTCATCAATGTACAAATTGTATTATAAGTAAAGCCGAAGATCCCTGTTTTATATATATTTCAAAAAATATGGTGTTTGTAGTACAAAATTGGGGCTAACACCCTCAATACACATATACAGTTGATAATACAATATCCACGACATCTACACCTATGACACTAGATGTGTGTCATGATAAAAAAATATGGCATTTGCGAGACGTTGAAAGAGTCGCACCCAAGCTCTGGGCACACCAACCACTTGCCGTGGCCTCAGACATATCCTCTACTTGAACCATTGGAATCCTATGATCCAAATGAGACAAGTTTCCATGCACATTTTGAAGGAATCTCTCTGCTTCTCCTGCCACCGCCTCATCTCCCCGATTCCTCTGACGATGTCGAGGAAGCCTATCTGACCATCCTGGACCCACGTCTGTGTCACACAAGTGTCTAGTGAGTAATTAAGAATCATCCAAAAATATTTTTGTTTTACTATACAAAAATAAAAAAAATTGAAATATTTAAAAACATTTGACATACTTATGTCCCCGTACGTGGTCCCTGGTGGTAGTGGCATGTCAGGGTCCCCTCTGAAGTAGATCCCTACATAGGGGTAGTCATCCAGAGAAATGGTCTGTCATCTCCACTAGTAGAAGAAATCCTCGTTGTAGGGTGTGGGAACCCTACCTCCCCCCTACCATCTCATTACCTCGGTCCACCATACCATGGATGGATAGTGAGGTCCTCTCAGAAGAATCTCGAGTCTAGGTCCCAAACATGGAACCCACTCAAAGAAAAATCTACATAAGATAGAGCCAAACGTGAAGTTCCTCTTGCTACCATGTTTGCACTCTATCAACTGGCTCTTCATATTATCCAATAGTGAGGTACACCAATCATATATTGTGGGTCTCAAGAACTCTACCACATAGAAAATGAGCGACCTCGATGCTTGGTGCAATGAGGCCGATCTTGTGATCCTGGTCAACATGAGGACAACAATCTTGAGGTTGAGATTGTTTATCTCTCGGATGGGGAGTTGACTCCCGACTTTCGGGGTCCCTGCTACACAATGAGTGTCTATGTACTCCTCTATCTTCATACCACTCCAAACTCCCTAGGATTCGAGGTTCAACACCTCACCCCGACGCGATAACCTAGTCAAAAATTAGATATCCTCGATTTCATTCCTTAATGGTTTCCCATCGAGGTTGAAGCTCTCACTGTCAAGATCCTAGTAATCCAAAAGCATCTCAAGCAACCTCACCTGGGCCCTCATTCCTTTGAGTGCCCAAAATTTATATAAGACACATCTTTTTAAGGCCATTTGGGCCCCTAGATCTCTATCCACAACAACATCTACCTCCCCATGCTCCCTTTCCCTCCATTCTAGCACCATCCTGCCAGAGAAAAGTCAAATTTTGAGTTAGCAAACATAGAAATCATTGATTACAGACTTGTATGTGATTTTTTGTATTTACAGTCACGTATAGGGCTGAGTATACATGCCCTGTATTTTACACAATCGTCTATAACCTCACGTATACGGGACTCAATGACTAGTAGCCCATGTACACCAAATTACTCAATTTTTGCCCTAATTTACTCAAAATTTGAAACCTAATTTAAAAATTTAATCCAATATAAAGGAAGAGGAGGGGAAGAGGAATTACCTAGTCCAGACGGTTTCGTATTTCGTCGCCTGATGCTCCCGCAATCACCAGTTTAGGATTGAAGGTATTTTGGTCCAATTTTCACTATTTGGGTAAAAAATCCAAATGGCATAGTAATTTTTGGTTTTGTTACTATTTATAGAATTTTTTACTTACTTTATATAGTTTTGAGCCATTTTTTCACCTTATGGACTAATATAGTAGTGGATTGAGTTGGATTTTGTATTTTCTACCAGGGATTCTTGCGGATTCCAATGTTATGTTGGTTGTTCGTAACCACGTGTAGGTATTTTTACTACCCAACATATAGGATATGTATTTATTCCACCATGAACTTTTGCATTGTCCTATAATTTTCACTCATATGCCTTAGGTACGAACCCATTTGTTGCGACACAAAACCTTCCATCTTCTATAAGACGTGGCATTATCAAGTGGTAGAGACTTACCCAACATGGGTGCCCTAGTTAGATCCTCTGCTTCATTCGGTGCCCATGCAAAGATGTTTTTCCATAGGACTGTGAGTCCCTTATAGCTAATACATGACTTTATGTTGAGCCTCATTTCTCACTCATAAACATGTTGCCTTATACCCAGAGGACTCCCAACTGAGTCTAATTTAAGCTGTTTTCCAACTCGTGTCCAAAAAGAAAAAATATTGCCGAGTGAACTTGTCTCTTTCACACTCGTAAATTGGATTTGAAAGGACATCTATTTGGTACAAGTTTATTCATTTTTCACACCAAGTAGACTAAATATCATGAAAAAGGACATTTTTTGGCGTCAAGTTGTGATTGCATCTCATTTCCTTGCTTGCAGTATTGAGCCTATAGTTGGTTCTTTCTTTGTGTTATAAACTGTTTGCCTCAACAATTTTTCATCCTGAACCAAGAAGAGTCTCGTTTATATCCTTCGCAATTTGACACCCTATACCTAGGAGGGAAGATTCCCCCGAGTGTCCAACTCCTGCATGCATCTCCTTGCATTGAGCATAGGTATGTTCCACAGCTGGAACTAGTATTTCTTACTTGCGACACTCGTTTCCTCCTCTGTATCATAGAATTCATTTGTCTATGAAAAAACAAAAAAAAGATGGGTGGTAAGGGAGTATTATCTTATATTGGCAACAATAATGTCTCCTTTGAACAAAGCATAAAGTTATTGATTCCATTTATCATCATAATTTTGGGTTTAGCATGGCCTTAGGAAGCTCAACTCGTTACATAGAGTCTTCTCTACTGACTGGCTACTCTTCTAGTCCCTATGGAGAATTTAATTGATGCCTCCTGCATCTTATGGTTTCATCATTGAGTCTATGCTACTAAAGTCTTCCATATGTCTCATGCTCTTGTTCAAATGAAGTCTATCAACCAGTGTCGGCCATTCCTCAGAATTATTGACTTTTCATGTCAGCCATACCCTCAGTTTTTGTCAGAATCACATGATACTATTGTCCTATCTCGCACCCTAGTCCTACTTTCATCATTAATAAGCAACCTTGAAACCAATAGTCAAAATTTCATCATTGGTTATTGACTGGGTGGTTTCCCTTGTGTTCGATGGCAAGACATATATTCACATATTGGGATGCATGCAATGTCTTGAATGCCATTATCCTTATTGGTGGTTTCCTCACCTTTGTTAGCAGTTTTCCTTATTGGATGATATTCAAAGGGTCTTTTTCATGTACCGCTTGCACTTGGCACACACGAAATATGCACAAGGTCTTTGGTTTGTGAATATGTTCTTCATATCATTTTCTCCAAATCCTGAAGCTCTTGCTTTATCCCTCATGTTGAATGATGAGAGATGCCCTAATGCTCTCCTTTCAGCGAGTCTCCTTCCATCGAATTCAACTCATCTATTATGGAAATGAGACCTAGAGTCTTATGAGTACCTTGAGGCTTGCAATTATTAGTGGCAGGTTCTCTCACCATCGACAGTTGGGAATACATCAATGTCTCCTGATTGATAGATTCTTCAAGTGTTCGACCCCAACTCCTTTATTCACACTTGTAAGAATGTACTCAGTGCCTTGATACCTACTTCCATTATCGGTAGGCTATCTTGCATTTTTTAACGATATACCTCAATGACCGATAATCAAATGATGTCTCATTGTGTTCGACCTTAACTTCTTTATTCACATGATGCAGACTTGCACCTTTGGCAGATTGTGTAGAAGACTTGAATACATTAATATGTGGCCGCAACGTTCCTGAGCTGTTGCTTCCTTTTCATTATACCAATACCTTTATGACTTCAATGATCATGAGATATCAGATTGTACTCCATTGTATAAAGATATCTTCAGATTGATTTTGAGATTGGTGCTACTGGGCCTTGTTCGTGACTATGACATCATTTGGCATGTAACCACATTTTTATTTTCCTATTCATGGCCATAAACAATTGTTTGGTATATTTCACATGGATCTGTAGTGTAATTCAGATTGGCACCCATGTATGTAGAGTCAGTGCAAAATGTACTGAGCAACTAGTTCTTCCAACTGGTTCCCCATCACTCCACTTATGGGTTGTTATAATGTATTTTTTTCATCACAGATACTCCTATGAACTCACACATTAGGGGGAATCTGTTATAGAAAGATTTGCCTCACCCTATGCAATCTTGCACAGAGGGCCTTTTTCCATTTCCGTATGCAGAATTTTCATCCCTTTTTGAAAACGTCCAACGCTAAGAAATACATTTTTTCCACATGTATGCACCTTGCCTACTATACATCATGCATATACATAGGCTGCACCAATACAGCTTGCGTACATCGAGATTTGTGCCCAAAAATGAAAAATGGTGTCAGGTTTCCATGCCACAATAGGAGATCTATGATCCTTGGCCTTCCATATACTAGAAACGTTCTGACTCAGCCCTTCAGTTCCATTTGAATGTTATAAATGGGACAATTCCGAGCTATGGAAAAGAGGAGAAAGAATTCAAATTTGAGAGAAACGTTACTCTGGCGAAATGATTTACTTCATATTAAGTCTGATCCCTCTGGTCCACCATTTTTTGGTACTCAGGTCACCGACATCCATTATGTCTCTTCCTTAGTCACTGAATGGATGAGATTCCCTTGTTCTCTTTGTCAATCACTTGCTCATTTCACATATCAGTGTCCTTTGATTGTGGCATACCTAGGTCGTCATTTGACCCCTATTCAACCACATCTGACCACCTCACCACTAGTCCTACCCTCTCTATATACTTTACACATCACATCCCCTAAACTTGAGTCACTTCCTAACCCTCCATGGTTCATAGATACACTGTTTGATGATATTCCCCCAAATCCTCCCAATTCTTCGGTTCATTTCCCATAGGAAATATTACCCCCTACCACAGTTTATCACCCACAATGTCTGGACATTTGGTTTATGTCAAGTAGGAAATTGCACCCTGTTTGCGATATCCCCTGTGCATATTCACCACTTGAGGAGAATTACATTGTGATAGTCACCCATGTCACCTCCCCAGATCCCCTGTATTCTCTCATTTTCCACTATGACGAAGATATCCTAGAGGAACTGAATACCCCCGATTTCCCATGGAATGCACTCCATCACCAAGATATTTTTCTCTCACAGGAAGCCTTTGGAAATCCTAGAGAAGCCTCCATATGTGCAATCAAAACCAAGGATTTTATTCCTTCAGGGAATATAGACTGGTTCAACAAACCTATCCCTGCCCCAGATGCTTTTGAGGAAGGAAACATGGCCAATATCTCCCCCACCATCAAGATCGACATTTCTATCAAACCATGAATCATAGAAGAAATCACCATTGGCACTGCATGCTCCCCTGAGGAACTCACAACTTACAAATCTCTCTTTGAGGAATACCGAGATATTTTTGCTTGGTCATATATAGAGATGCCTGACCTCGATCCCTCTATAGTCAAACATTGTATCGACACATGGCCAGACATCGCCCCAGTCTGTCAAAAGTAGCACCCACTTCACCCATTCGAATTTGTGGCTATTAAAGATGAAATTAACAAGTTACACACTCTTGGGTTCATTTACCCCATTGCGTATACCTCATGGGTTTCCAACCCCATCCCCATGAAAAAAAAACAGGGCAATATTCATGTCTGCATCAACTTTTGCGATCTCAACCATGCTTGTCCCAAAGAAAACTTTCCAACCCATTTCATCGACCAAATTATCGATGACTGTGCCCACCATGAGGCATTATCCTTCATGGATGGGTTCTTCGACTACAATCAAATCCAAATCCATCCAGTAGATCAGTATAAAACCACTTTTACCACCCCATGGGGTACTATTTCTTATCGTGTCACACCTTTTGGACTAAAAAACGCAGATGCTACATTTCAATGGGCCATGACTTATGTTTTCCATGATCTTTCTTGCATCATTGTCACTTACTTGGACAACCTCACTTCTCGATCTAAGAAACAAACCCAACATTTAGATGACTTACGCATCATTTTTCAACGGTGTCGCCAATACAATATCCGCTTGAACCCCCTTAAGTGTTTATTTTGCATCACCACCAAACACCTTCTTGGGTTCATTGTCTCCCAACACGACATCATGATGGACCCCCTCAAGGTCCAAGCTATCATATAAATTCCACCACCTTGGAATTTACACCAACTGTAGAGCCTACAGGGAAAAGATAACTTTTTACGTCGCTTTGTCCTAGATTACGCCACTCACGCGCATGGTTTCCTCTTCCTAATGAATCATGATATCCCATTCCGATGGGATGAACATGCTCAAACTGCTTTTGATGATTTAAAAGTGGTCCTATCCAATGCCCATTTGATTAGTCCCCCAGACTATGATCATGATTACATCCTCTACTTATCAGCCTCAACCATCTTAGTAGCAGGAGTCTTCGTCCAACTAAGGGATGATGGGCGAGAACATGTCATTTAATACTTTAGTAAAAATATTTCAGGACCACCCCTGAAATAAAATCATCATGAGAAACTAGACCTCGCAGTTGTCCTCGCAGTTCAGAAAATGCACCACTATATCCTGCTTCACACTACCAAATTCATAGAATATTCTAACCCCATGCAGTACTTTCTTAATCGACGATAGATTAATGAAATTTTTTCCCGATGGATCATCATCCTTCAAGAATACAACCTAGAGTTCTCAACTCCCAAAAGAAATAAATCACTTGTTCTCGCCGAACTCATCATGGCGTTTCCCTTAGGCGCTCAAGCTTCACCTTCCAATACAGATTTTCCCAACGAACACCTCTTTTTCATCCCCTTGGATGACCCATGGTATGGATACCTTCTCGTCTACCTTCAGACATAGAATTTTGGGTCTCATATCTCTCGAGATGATCATCAGCACATTTGCCATCAGGCCCCTCGATATCTCCTTATTAGTGGTGTCTTATACCGACATGGGGTCGACACTATCCTCCGTCGTTGTCTGATCATCGACGAAGCCGATGGAGTCTTGAACGATTGCCACAATGACTCTTGCGGTGGCCACCTCTTAGGTATGTCCACTTCCAAAAAAATCATCCAAGTAGGATACTTCTGGCCCACACTGTTTCATGACTTCATCCACACTGTCAAGCAATGTGACAAATGCCAGCTCTATGCAAAAAAAACACGAGCGCCACCCACTCAACTACATCCATTCATCACCGATGACCACTTCTACAAATGGGGCATAGAATTCATGACTTGCAATCCTCCATCTAGTAATGGAAACAAGTACATCATCATGGCAGTAGATTACTTCACCAAATGGGCTGAATCCATGCCTACCTTCAACAATACCACTGACACATCAGAGCATTTTTTATTCAACCACGTCATTACCCATTTCAAAATTCCACTCCAGTTAGTATCCGATCATGGTAAACACTTTGAGAATGAGATCTTCACAGATATATCCTTAAAGTTAGGCTTCTCACATGAGTTTTCCTCCCCATACTACCCTCAGTCCAACAGACAGGTCGAGGCTGTCAACAAAGTCCTCAAAACCATGCTACAACATACCGTCAACAAACATAAGACCAACTGGCATCATATGTTATTTTCAACATTATGGGCTTATAGCACCATAGTCAAAACTTCCACCATTTTTACACCATTTCATCTTGTCCATGGGATCGAAGCCACCCTCCCCATCGAGTGTGAAATTCCTACGTTACACACCGCCATCGATCTATTACCTGAAACTACTCCAATGGAGTAGTTATTGCTGACCTTAGAGTCACTGGATGAAGATATTTGGTCTTCATTACCAAACAATGAGACAACTAAAAAATGGTCCAAATCCACCTTTGACCTCCATATCAACCTTCGTTCATTTAACGAAGGAGATCTCGTCCTAGCCTACAACATCGCCCACGATACTCTCGATCATGGGAAATTTGAATCATTATGGCATGGACCCTACATTGTACAACATTGCCTCACTAAAGGTACATACATCTCAGCCTCTCTAGAAGGATATCCTCTCAAAGAACTCGTCAACGGGTTCTAATTAAAGAAGTTTTATGCCTGAGCGTAGCCATTCTACACTAGGATTTTTCTTTTTACACATTTGTAGAGTTTTTTAGTCTTCCTTTTCGTCTCCACTCCTCATATTTTATCTACCATCCATTTTATTGACATATGCATCCTCCATTGGCCTACCACATCGGTTATGCTAATGGTGCTAGCCGCTGGAAACAAAATCTCACTTCGGGCACTTGGGCCCTCTATACCCCCTCACATAAACTTCTCCACTCCAGTGGCATATGTTTGGGCTCAACCACCAAAAACCAAGCAGAGCAAACCATCATCATTGGTCTCCTCGATGAGGCTAGTCACTGCCACATTCATCACCTTAGCGTTTTATTAGATTCCCAGCTTGTTGTCCTGCAACTCAACAATTTATATCATGTCCGTGATCCTTGCCTCTTTCGCAAATACCTGCAATTTAGACTCTTATCTCAAAACTTTGATTCAATTACATTTACACGTATTCCATGACAATTTAATCAAATAGTAGATAATATGGCTAACCTAGTGTTAGATTGACATTTTTCACATCAACACATCATCCCATATACATATACATCATACATTGGTCACAACATATAGATTAGACATCATAAACCATCAAAAACATAAACACATGTAGACATAACAAAGAGCCAAAATATATGTATCCATATATCTATATATTTCCTTCAAAGTGTCATAAATGTTTAAAAACTAAAAAATATACATCAACCATAGGCTAGTGAGTCCCCTCACCCCTATAGGTACAAAATGGGTACCCTCTACCCAATACAAAAAGGGTATCAACTACCTTGTACAAAATGGGCTCGAAAGCCTATATAAATACAAAACAATGACACTCAGGGTGCCCCCAGAGCTCCCCCCTAGGTCCTCTGTCAGCTAGAGGTGCCCCACTAGTTGGGAGTCCTCTAGGTCTAGGGGGTAGTCGACCAGTCATCGCTGCCCCCGCTACAGTTTCCCAACGGATCAAGTTCCACCACTCTACGGGTACACCCACACACCGCTCCAGGACCCTCTCATCCTAGATGTGGGCCCACTACCCTCTGACACACCTTGAAGCACCTCCTCAAATCGACTACGAAGGTCCTCCATCCCTACTTTGGTCTCTACCCATGGCTCATGTGCTGGTCTAGCACCAGTGTCATCAAATTTGCGCCTCTGGACTGCCCTCAGCTCATGGGATGGCCCAACACTATCATCATCTCTCTGGAACCACTGTCTTACCCGCGGCTCTACTCACGATGATTGCACTGGCCCCTGGCGAGCCGGCTCCCAGACCATCTCAGCCTCATAGCCTCGGGCCCCCACATCTGAAAACACAAAAACCAAAGGTAGAGTCAACATCCATATATACATAATCATATTCTACACTATCAAAATCATAAAACATAAATACACAAACATACCTCTCTGGTCCTAGACCTCTCCAGGAGGCAACACCATGTTGGGGTCGTGCCGATAGTCCATCCCACCGTATGGATACCTTAGTATCACTTGTGGCATATGACGCCACACATGTGCCACAGTGGCTGTGAAGTAGTGGCCACCCTCTCCCCCCATGTGATTCACCAACACCTGGGCCCACCGCATCAATCATGGCTCCTGCAGCCCTGAAGGCGCCAACAAAATCCTGGGGCGTAACATGGGACCCTCTCCAGAAACCATGCCATCAGGATGGACCTAAATTAAAACTCACCAGAGTCAGTGGTCTAACACTAGGGAATCTTCCCCATCATCCTACAGTGCAACATCATCCCCCAGGAAAAAAAGTCCCCATCTAGGACCCTCTCCACAATCCTCAGCTGACCTCCCAAGATCGACTGAGTTTCTAAGGATCCATAGATACTCACCACCATGGTCATGATGCACTAAGCTAAGAGATCATCCATAACCTTGATACATATAACCGAACCCAACATTGGGTTCAGCCTCGAGAAGTAGCATCATGCCAAGTCTATCAATCTCACATCCCCCGACAACTGGGGGTCAGTAGTCAGGTCCATTCCTCGAAAAGGGAGCCCTATGAGAAAGTATACATCCTCCATAACTAAGAGTGTCAGTTTTTGTCCCCTCACAATGAAGCATTGTAGATCAATGCTCCACATGGATATCAAATAGTGAATTAATAAATCTTGCGATGGTATCAGTGGTAACTAGAAGAACTTGAGCAACCCATAGGTTGCCAAGTGTCTCTAAATTCGTGGCTTCTCTCTCACCGCCTCTCAGAGGTACTCCCAGTCTCACTCCCTCCAGTGGGTTGGCATAGTGACTCTCCTATCACAAGATGATCACCTGCATCCACAAAGAAACACTTGGTCAACCCTCATCATTTATCAAAAACATAAAAAATTCAAAATTTCAACAACCCTTAGCTTCACCTCCAGTGCGCGGCTTTCACCCCCACAAGTGTGCACATATGCGTACCTATTCCTTGCATAGTTGCGAATTAATGTGAAGGTGTCAGAGAAACAACTACGCATCAATGCACATATGTCACACCAACTGGTGCGCACCCGTTCGCTACACAATTTCACACTAATGAGCAACTGTTTGAGAAACAGTTGCACACAGTGGGACCACCCATAAACCTACACTTGTACGGCCATCCGTATGACTCCTAACTCAAACCTAGTAAATTCATACTGTGTAGGAGGATGGGAACACTAACCTGACTCTCACAACTCCCAGATCGGTCGGCTCGAGCTCCCATAATCTCAAAATCTCCAAAGCTCGAGCGCTGGCTACAAATGAGGTGCCATTGTGGGCCCACCAGCCATATATAGTCCCCTTTTCCAAAATTTCGCACTCAGTTATAGAAGCCTAGAGCCTTTGTCTCCCGATCCGTCTTTAGCCATGGGATGATGGTCCTGCCATCTATAGAGTCACATTCCCCAGGTCACCATCTACAGTTGGCCCCAAGGGATCATTTTTCTCACATCATGCCCAGGTACACATGATCATGTTCAAATTTATAAAAAAATTGTTATATGTTCTTTATCATAAGATATTTTTCATGTCGGGTATTTAGTTTTAATGTGTACATGCACTTGATCATAGAAAATAGTGCAACCCCTTCAGGTATATGTTCGACACTAGAATTTAATCATTCCCTCTGAATATCAATTTCATCTTCCATTCACACCCTCCGACGTTCACCTTTAGGGATCCTACATCCGAATCTGCAGTACCAACACCTTTGCTGCATTTTGGTACTGTCACCTAGTAGCACTCTCCCCCACATGAGTTGTCCCATTCATAGTTCCCCTTGGTACTTTGACACTCATGCTGCTTTCACCCCCTAGGGATGGGAATCCTGATAGTCTTATGCACTCCTGAGAATAAGCCACATACTTCTTTTCATCAAGTTGCTATCTTTCCCAATGGACTCCCAGACTATCTCATCTTGGTTCTATTTGACTTCACCTCTGCATTATCATTAACCCTCCATTTCATCCACAATCAGTTTTCCCATCTGCATATTTCCCTCCATTTATTTACCTCATACAGAAACCCACCCATGGGGCCCCCACCATCCACTAGGTCTCTTCACAACATGTTCCCTCATAGGCCAATCCATCTTGCACTGGGGCACCTATTTCTATATATGTACACTCATCCCAAATTATTCTTTATTTATTTGGTAATTGCAAAAAGACTTTGTTTCTAGTATTTACTTAGCTTTTTGTCATCACCCTTGATGACCTTCTTTTCTAAGAAACGCAACCCATGTCGCCCTTGGTTGGGGAATCCACACTCCTTTTCTCATTTTGACATCATTCATAAACCTTGGTATCCCAAAGTCCATGTACCCCTGATCTCTGAGTTTGTCCAGCCTCTAGCACAATTTAACCCCATATCTAGTTGTCCCCTTGACACTAGATACAGTTTTACAATTTCTTCCAATCATCCTTCAAACATACCCCCAACCAAGGGAAGTCTTGAGTCTCACCACATATTGACTTCGTTCATGTTCCCTATCAGTTCCTGATCTTATTTCTGTGGATTTCACGAAGCCCTTTTCTTCTTGGAGTCTTGTCTCCCTTTCTGTCGACATCAACATAGTTTCTAGAAGGGCGACAATATCTTGACTCTCATTACCTTTACAATGAGGAGTCTCAGACAACACAGAGAGAAACATAATTGATCTTTGATTCCATTGATACCCATAACATTCGACTTCAACAAAATCTCATGCTACGATGGGTCTTACTATGCGACTATTGCATTTTTTTTATACCAGCCGAAGACCTATGAATTTGTTAGGCCATCAATGCCTACAAGTCATCGACGCTTCCTATAGGCGTCCTTTCCTCTTTTCAGAGTATGTTCACCATTCAAAATTGTCATTGGCCATTATCAAACCTCCCTTGAGGGCATTTCAGTTATCTACATCAACATACAACTTCAATTACTATCTTACATTTTGAGTTACATGAAACGAGCATGGGGCATGCCTGCCTCGTTTGTATACCAATTTTCTTTTTTATCCCTAGAGAAATATTTGGGTCCCACTGTTTCCCCTCTCCCTATGACAAATCATTCTTGTAGTTCCTCTAAGAAATCTTCATTACAATTTCACTCTCATTAGAAGAAACAATTATGTATTTTGGCTATACATATGCTCCTAACCTCACACATCAGGGGGAATATTTTATCACTGAAATTTCATTCGCAACATTGCACGCAAATGGTTACAAAAATACAACAATTACAACATCAATTAGTTCACCTAAAGCACCAAAATGAATTTCAAAAGGAAAAAAACTATACAATTGGGCAAAAATTGACATGCACAAACTCACTAAAGGAAGCACGCACATAATGCGTGGGACAACGAAGCTCGTAGAGTGCATAATGTGCCATATGCGCGATTGTGTATGATAAAAGCCACATACTCTTGTGAATGGTGCATTTATGTTTCTTGTCTCCCCCCCAACCACTTATGGACCATCTCCTAACTTGATTTTATCTTCAAATCTGAGTGAAATCTGAATGGGGGGTTGGTCAAGGACCAAAGGGTGCCCTAAAGGGCCCCTTGTTCACACTAAGAACCATTTGAATTTTTCCTTGAATAAATTCTATAAATGGAGGCCATGGGTGAACTAAGAAACCAAGATATTCTTAGTATTGTTATGCTACCTCAATTATCCCTTGATAATTCTCTTTTCTCATAGGATTATTTAAGCATCATTGCAATAGGACATTCCACTCACCTCTTGAGGGAATAGGCATTGATTTTCTTCATCATTTGGAATTTTTCTTCCATTGTAAGAAGATATATCCATTTGGGAAATGAAGAGCCCTCCCAAGGAGGAAGAGGGAACTCATAAGTCCTCTTTTTTCTCTATGGTGTTTTTCCAACCAATATAGTTATCCATTGGTGGCATAATCTTGGTCATTGGTTGATTGTTTATGGCTCTAAAATTTTCTTATGCATTCTAGTTTTTATTTCCTTAGTTTTTTTAGTTTGTTTAATTGTTTATTTCATGTGTTTGGATTTTTTAATCCACTCACTAACCTATGTCTTGTCTAGAAGGCTCAACTAGGCATGCAAGTGCCATTGTTTTGCTCACCCAAGTGACTAAACAGGCACAACACACACCATTAGGTGAGAGCCATGACACACATCCCTAGGAAGCCACATAGGTAGGTTATGGAGGTGGTGACAGAGATGAGGCTAATGATTTGTCCAAATATATGGTTTCTTTTCCTAAAGCAAGACCTGTGACTAGCACGGGGACACTTAAGGGCACATTTATAGTCAACGAGGAAGGGCTTCCATGTAATTTTTAAAATTTTAATTGTTTCATGTTCTCTATGTGGAAAAACATAAATCATCTAAAATATTATTTTTAAATTAATAATTATATAATATTTTTGCGTGTAGGGAACAAGGATTTTTATAGGGTCTTGGAGAACAAGGCATTTCTGATTTTTGGGCCCACCATATGGGAGAGGTGGAATTCCCATAATTCTAACCTCAAAAAATAATTGATGGATTATCTTGAAAGCCTTTTTGGTGTAGACACATTTAATAAAACCTTGGCCACCATCGTAGCTGGACAATATTTAAAATATATGCGAGAAACTTATAGGAATCACTTGAAAGAAAGTGATAGGTACAAACATCCTCTGATGATTCCAGAGAGGGAGTGGAAGGCCCTCATTGAGGATGCAAATAAGAAGAAATTGAAAGATGAAGGAGAAACACCCTCTGGTCCCAGAAGGTAAATTACAATTTCAATTCAATACCTTCAATTTTTTTAGACCTAAATAAAAGTGTGGTATGTATTAGCATACTTGAAACTTTTGATGATAGGTTGACTGACACTTCAAAGGAAACAAAAGAAAGACTTTCCAAATGTGGCCAACACAGGCTAGGCCAGGGTGGCTACTTAAATTTGTTGTCACAAATTGTAAGTACTCAAATATATTATTTGTATCTCCTTCAAAAATTTTGGTAATTGCAGCCAATAAAATTAAAAATACATACTCTTATGCAATGCAGGGTGATGAGTTTGATACCGAAACCACGGAGGAAGACCTCTATCTTGGTTACAATTACAGATGTAAGTTGTAGTTAAAGACCAGAAAAGCTTGGGGCAGTTACCAAGAACCACTTTATAGGATAAGGTAAATATAATTCAATCCACATTAACCTTTCATTATCAATATAATACAATCATGTTTGATATCATCGATAAATTTAATGTGTTACAACTTTGTTTTAATCAGGGGAGTAACATTGTCAACCAACCCACTAGTATTGGAGAGCAGTGCATTGATAGTGGTTTGCAACCAGAAGATGGTTCTCCCATGCATTCCCATTCCGCTGGCGTGAAGCCCCACATTGGTGCTACGACTAAGGAAAATTACAATAATATAGCTGTATTTTAATCATATACTTAATAATTTTGTAGTTATACATTTTGTACTTCTAATTATTTTTACTTATACATTTATAATTGTCCTTATAAAGTTTGTGGTTTCAATGGTAGAGAATGTTGTACTTGAGGGTCATACAATTGAAGAGGATCACGTGGGGGAAACCATTCCAACAGTGACGACCATTGCACTAGGTAAATAATGACATTGTAGGTGTTTTTCTAATATTACTAAACTAGTTCAATGATATTTAAAAACTGTCCATCTAAATTTTATATTTTTTGCTTTTGTAGGTGATTCCTCGTCACAACAACCTCTATTACCCCATGAGTACCCCATGACTAGGTGTTCTTTGCATGAGAGGACACAAGAACAATTATATTTTGAAGAGCAACCAAAGAATGAAGACATTGATATTTATAAAATGCTTAGGAATTTTAGAGCTAAGAAAAAGAGGACGGCTAAAACTAAATGATGATGTACAATATTTTAATAACTATTTATAAAATCTATTTTCTATGAAATAATTTTTTGTACTCATGTTCGAAAAAAATGAAATATAGATGGTTAGTTCTTATGTTCAAAGAAAATTGAAATCAAACAACTTTGTAGTTATTTTAGCTTAGCTTTCTTGCATAGATTTACAATCACATTCTATCAGTTTTGAATATTTTTAATGCCCATTTTCTAGTAGAAAATATATTGGGTATTGGTGAATTGAGAGTGATGTGAGGAGGGGGGAGGGACATAAGAGCTTCCTCCTTCACGTGGTTGTCCCTGTTCAATAGATACTAATTTATTGGAGCCGTTTAATCTTGGAGCAAGCCTCCCTCAATCCAACGAAGCAATAACAAAGTCAATGTTGACTTTGTTGTTGCTACTTCAAATCAAGGGGGGGCATTTGATCCAATATTAGAAGAGTGACTAATTATCTTCTTGATTCAGAGGTCTTTGTTTTCAGCTGTGTTTATATCCCATGAATACTTTACATCCCAGAATAATGTACACTTATCCACGTGGGGGAGTGCAAGGGGGGGTTACCCCCCCTGTGGGGTTATGGGGGGCTATCCCCTTAGATTGGGGTTCCAGGGCAAGAAGGTGCCCAGTGGGGGTTCGGGGGTGAAGCACTCGAAGGAAAAATTTCCTTGTAAATATATATTGTAATTTCATTGTAAATATGGACCATTCATTATAAGGTCACAAATATCACTGTAGAATTTATACTAGGGTTTTTTTCCCTAGAAGGAAACCCTCTTTTATGAGGGAAATGTATTGCAGCTATGTATCATGATGAATATTGTATTATGAGTGAGGAGACCGTGAGAGAAAGAAGAGGAAGTTACAATGGGTGTGTTGTAGGTTGTATACCTTCATTTGTTGGATAATAATAAAGGAAGGACCTGGAAAATTCTCTGGTGGACGTAGCCCACACTGGGTGAACCACGTGTATTTGTGTCGCTACTATATTGTGTATCTTCTATGTTTTATTTCTGCATTTATTTTATTTAATTGCTCTGCGATCCTGTTTTATAACAATTGGTATCAGAGCAAAAGTTAACTCACAGAAAAAGAGGGTTCTTGGTTCAAGTGGGAGCAATGGAGGAATATGGAAAGTTTAGGGTCGAGAAATTTAACGGCCAAAACTACCAACTATGGAAGATGTAGATGGAATATTATTATATCATAAGGATCTATTCCTACCATTGGGTGGAATAGAAAAGAATCTGATGGACACAAAGGACAAAGAATGGGAGGTTCTGGACAGAAAGGAACTAAGAACGATATGGCTGAGGCTAGAAGCTTCAGTGGCTTTCAATATTTCGAAATAAAAGACAACGAAGGAGCTGATGGATGGATTGGATAAATTGTATGAAAAACCCTTGACACCCAATAAGGTATTTCTAATGAAGAGGTTATTTAATATGAATATGTTAGAAGGTGGGTCTATTGCAGATCATTTAAACGAATTTAAATGGTTACTAATCAACTAAGTTTTGTAAAAGTGGACTTTGATGATGAGGTCATGGATCTTCTACTCTTGTTCTCATTGCTAGAAAGATGGAATGGTTTGGTCATGGATGTAAGTAACTCTATTTCTAGTTCAAATACTTTGAAATTTGATGATGTTGTTGGTGTTATCCTTAGTGAGGAAATGCGATGAAAACGCACAGGTGAGACATCATGTAATTCATTGAACATGGAGAATAGGGGAAGAAAAAAGGATACCAGAAAGGGCTCAGGGAACTGCAGGAATTATAGGAAGGGTAGATCCATATCCATATTTTGAAAGATAGATTGATAGAATTGTGGGAAGCAAGGACATCTGAGGAAAGACTGCAGAGCTCCAAAGAAACAAAGAGATGGACAATAGGAGAAAAATCAGGAAACAAATGTAAGAGGTGATGTGTTACAAGATGATTTGATTCTTTCTGTAGATAATATTTATGATTCTTGAGTAGTAGATTCAGGGGCTTCATTTCATGCCACACCCCATAGGAAACATTTTCAATATTATGTTCAAGGTGATTTTGGACATGTTCATTTGGGTGATGATGCACCATGCAAAATTGTTGGAATGGGAAAGGTAAAAATAAAGCAAAGGAATGGAAACCAAT